>JAEOAD010002285.1:0-138389 GCA_036365145.1 Orientallactaga sibirica | reverse complement strand
TTCAAACTTTCCTTATTAATGTAATCTGAAAAGATGCACAACGTAGTAGATTGGCCTCATTTCTAAAGTAGTTTGTTTACATGACAAATATCTTCATTACCGAAAACTATACTATGTGAAATGAGCTAGTTCGGTTCTAGGAATCACTTGCTTTCCTATGAAGAAGGTTGAGTGCAGCAAGTTCAAACTTTCCTAGTTTGTGTAATCTAACAAGATGTACAAGTTAGTGCATTCGCCTCATTTTAAAGTAGTTTCTGTAGAAAAGAAACATCTTCAGTACTGAACACTGTACTGTGTGAAATAAGGTAAATTGGTTCTAGGAATCAATTTAATTTCTACGAAGAGGCTTGAGTGCAGCAAGTTCAAACTTTCCTTGTTAATGTAATCTAAAAAAATGCACAACTTAGTAGATTGGCCTCATTTCTAAAGTAGTTTGTTTGCAAAACAAACATCTTCATTACCGAACACTATACTATGTGAAATGAGTTAGTTCGGTTCTAGGATTCACATGCTTTCCTACGAAGAAGGATGAGTGCCGCAAATTCAAACTTTCCTGATTTGTGTAATCTAACAAGATGTACAAGGTAGTGGATTTGCGTCGTTTCTAAAGTGGTTTCTTTAGAAAACAAACATCGTCAGTACTGAACACTGTAGTGTGTGAAATAAGTTAATTCGGTTCTAGGAATCAGTTGCTTTCCTACAAAGAAGGGTGAGTGCAGCAAGTACAAACTTTCGTTGTTAATGTAATCTGAAAAGTTGCACAACTTAGTAGATTGGCCTCATTTCTAAAGTAGTTTGTTTACAAAACAAACATCTTCATTACCAACACTATACTATGTGAAATGAGCTAGTTCGGTTCTAGGAATCACTTGCTTTCCTACGAAGAAGGTTGAGTGCAGCAAGTTCAAACTTTCCTCGTTTGTGTAATCTAACAAGATTTACAAGTTAGTGGATTCGCTTCGTTTCTAAAGTTGTTTCCTTATATAACAAACATCTTCAGTTGTGAACACTGTACTGTGTGAATTAAGTTAATTCGGTTCTAGGAATCAGTTTCCTTTCTACGAAGATGGTTGAGTGCAGCAAGTTCAAACTTTCCTTGTTAATGTAATATAAAAAGATGGCCAAGTTAGCAGAGTCACCTCATTTGTAAAGTAGTTTGTTGAGAAAATTAACATCTTTATTGCCGAACATTGTACTGTGTGAAATAAGCTCATTCGGTTATAGGAATCACTTGCTTTCCTACAAAGAAGGTTGAGTGCAGCAAGTTCAAACTTTCCTTGTTAATGTAATCTGAAAAGATGCACAACTTAGTAGATTGGCCTCATTTCTAAAGTAGTTTGTTTAGAAAAGAAACATCTTCAGTACCGAACACTGTACTGTGTGAAATGAGTTAATTCGCTTCTAGGAATCAGTTTAATTTCTACGAAGATGGTTGAGTGCAGCAAGTTCAAACTTTCCTAGTTTGTGTAATCTAACAAGATGTACAAGTTAGTGGATTCGCGTCATTTCTAAATTAGTTTCTTTAGAAAACAAGCATCTTCAGTACCAAACACTGTACTGTGTGAAATAAGTTAATTCGGTTCTAGGAATCAGTTTCCTTTCTACGAAGATGGTTGAGTTTAGCAAGTTCAAACTTTCTTGTTATTGTGCTCTAAAAAGATGTCCAAGTTAGTAGATTTGCCTCATTGGTAAAGTAGTTTGTTGAGAAAACAAACATCTTCATTGCCGAACATTGTACTGTGTGAAAAAAGCTAATTTAGTTCTAGAATTCAGGTAATTTCCTACAAAGGAGGTTGAGTACAGTCAGTTCAAACTTTCCTTGTTAATGTAATCTAAAAACGTGCACAACTTAGTAGATTGGCCTCATTTCTAAAGTAGTTTCTTTAGAAAAAGAAACATCTTCAGTACCAACACTGTACTGTGTGAAATAAGTTAATTTGCTTCTAGGAATCAGTTTAATTTCTACGAAGAAGGTGGAGTGCAGCAAGTTCAAACTTTCCTTGTTAATGTAATTTAAAAAGATGCACAACTTAGTAGATTGACCTCATTTCTAAAGTAGTTTGTTTACAAAACAAACATCTTCATTACCGAACACTGTACTATGTGAAATAAGCTAGTTCCCTTCTAGGAATCACTTGCTTTCTTACGAAGAAGGTTGAGTGCATCATCAGTAGTGAACACTGTACTGTTTGAAATAAGTTTATTCAGTCCTAGGAATCAGTTTCCTTTCCACGAAGATTGTTGAGTGCAGCAAGTTCAAACTTTCTTTGTTAATGTAATCTAAAAAGATGGCCAAGTTAGCAGATTCACCTCATTTGTAAAGTTGTTTGTTGAGCAAATTAACATCTTTATTGCCGAACATTGTACTGTGTGAAATAAGGTCATTCGGTTCTCGGAAACAGTTGCTTTTCTACAAAGAAGGTGGACTGCAGCAAGTTCAAACTTTCCTTGTTAATGTAATCTAAAAAGATGCACAACTTAGTAGATTGGCCTCATTTCTAAAGTAGTTTCTTTAGAAAAGAAACATCTTCAGTACCAACACTGTACTGTGTGAAATAAGTTAATTAAGCTTCTAGGAATCAGGTTAATTTCTACGGAAAGGTTGAGTGCAGGAAGTTCAAACTTTCCTTGTTAATGTAATCTAAAAATATGGCCAAGTTAGAAGATTCGCCTCATTTGTAAAGTACTTTGTTGAGAAAACAAACATCTTCATTGCCGAACATTGTACTGTGTGAATTAAGCTCATTCGGTTCTAGGAATTACTTGCTTTTCTACAAAGAAGGTTGAGTGCAGTAAGTTCAAACTTTCCTAGTTTGTGTAATCTAACAAGAAATACAAGTTAGTGTATTCGTCTCATTTCTAAAGTAGTTTCTTTAGAAAAGAAACATCTTTAGTATCGAACACTGTACTGTGTGAAATAAGTTAATTCGCTTCTAGGAATTAGTTTCCTTTCTACAAAGATTGTTGAGTGGAGCAAGTTCAAACTTTCCTTGTTAATGTAATCTAAAAAGATGGCCAAGTTAGTAGATTCGCCTCATTTGTAAAGTGCAGCGAACCTCCCGAACAGCAGGAAAGGAACGACCACAAACGAGGATTCTTCTTGTATCACACTTTATTGGAGAACCCTTGGTTAACAGGAAAGCTGATGGCGAGGCGAGGGACGCAAATCTGCAGCTGCTTTTATAGGGCATACTGCTGGAGTGAGGCGCTTACTGATTGGTTGCGAAAGCTTGCCACAAGCAGATACCACGGAATATGCTCGGGACAGGTTGTGTCATGCATGTGCACATAACTTGAGTAAGGTTGGCGCCAAGGCACTGCCTAATATGGAGACGTTTTCCTCAACACCGCAGGAAACCAGCGCCATCTTGTAATGGCGTTTGCTCTAGCTCCCTGCAGTAAAGGACTTTGTTGAGAAAACAAACATCTTCATTGACGAATATTGTACTGTGTGAAATAAGCTCATTCAGTTCTAGGAATCAGTTGCGTTCCTACAAAGAAGGTTGAGTGCAGCAAGTTCAAACTTTCCTTGTTAATGTAATCTGAAAAGATGCACAACTTAGTAGATTTTAAGTCATTTCTAAAGTAGTTTGTTTACAAAACAAACATCTTCATTACCGAACACTATACTATGTGAAATGAGCTAGTTCGGTTCCAGGAATTACTTCCTTTCCTATGAAGAAGGATGAGTGCAGCAAGTTCAAAATTTCCTCGTTTGTGTAATCTAACAAGATGTACAAGTTGGTGGAATCGCATCGTTTCTAAGGTGGTTTCTTTAGAAAACAAACATCTTCAGTATTGAAAATTGTACTACGTGAAATAAGTGAATTCGGTTCTAGGAATCAGTTTCCTTTCTACGAAGATGGTTGAGTGCAGCAAGTTCAAACTTTCCTTGTTAATGTAATCTAAAAAGATGGCCAAGTAAGAAGAGTCACCTCATTTGTAAAACAGTTTGTTGAGAAAATTAACATCTTCATAGCCCAACATTGTACTGTGTGAAATAATCTCATTCTGTTCTGGGAATCAGTTGCTTTCCTACAAAGAAGGTTGAGTGCAGCAAGTTCAAACGTTCCTTGTTAATGTAATCTGAAAAGATGCACAACTTAGTAGATTGGCATCATTTCTAAAGTAGTTTCTTTAGAAAAGAAACATGTTCAGTACAGAACACTATACAGTGTGAAATAAGTTAATTCGCTTCTAGGAATCAGTTTAATTTCTACGAAGAAGGTTGAGTGCATCAAGGTCAAACTTTCCTTGTTAATGTAATCTGAAAAGATGGCCAAGTTAGAAGATCTGCCTCATTTGTAAAGTACTTTGTTGAGAAAACGAACATCTTCATTGCCGAACATTGTACTGTGTTTAATAAGCTCATTCGGTTCTAGGAATCACTTGCTTTCCTACAAAGAAGGTTGATTGCAGCAAGATCAAACTTTCCTGGTTAATGTAATCTAAAAAGATGGCCAAGTTAGAAGATTCGCCTCATTTGTAAAGTACTTTGTTGAGGAAACAAACATCTTCATTGCCGAACATAGTACTGTGTTTAATAAGCTCATTCGATTCTAGGAATCACTTGCTTTCCTACAAAGAAGGTTGAGTGCAGCAAGGTCAAACTTTCCTTGTTAATGTAATCTAAAAAGATGGCCAAGTTAGTAGATTCGCCTCATTTGTTAAGTAGTTTGTTGAGAAAACAAACATCTTCATTGCCGAACATTGTACTATGTGAAATAAGCTCATTCGGTTCTAGGAATCAGTTGCTTTCCTATAAGGAAGGTTGAGTGCAGCAAGTTCAAACTTTCCTTGTTAATGGAATCTGAAAAGATGCACAACTTAGTAGATTGGCCTCATTTCTAAAGTAGTTTGTTTAGAAAACAAACATCTTCATTACCAAACACTGTACTATGTGAAATGAGCTAGTTCGATTCTAGGAATGACTGTCTTTCCTACGAAGAAGGTTGAGTGCAGCAAATTCAAACTTTCCTCGTTTGTGTAATCTAACAAGATGTACAAGTTAGTGGATTCGCCTCATTTCTAAACCACTGTACTGTGTGAAATAAGTGAATTCGCTTCTAGGAATCACTTGCTTTCCTACAAAGAAGGTTGAGTGCAGCAAGTTCAAATTTTCCTTGTTAATGTAATCGAAAAGATGCACAACTTAGTAGACTGGCCTCACTTCTAAAGTAGTTTCTTTAGAAAAGAAACATCTTCAGTACCAACACTGTACTGTGTGAAATAAGTTAATTAAGCTTCTAGGAATCAGTTTAATTTCTACGAAGAAGGTTGAGTGCAGCAAGTTCAAACTTTCCTTGTTAATGTAATCTAAAAAGATGGCCAAGTTAGAAGA
This sequence comes from Orientallactaga sibirica, assembly GCA_036365145.1. Classification (NCBI taxonomy): domain Eukaryota; kingdom Metazoa; phylum Chordata; class Mammalia; order Rodentia; family Dipodidae; genus Orientallactaga; species Orientallactaga sibirica. Next base: position 133,048 of record JAEOAD010002285.1, on the reverse strand, counting down.
TTCGCCTGATTTGTAAAGTACTTTGTTGAGAAAACAAACATCTTCATTGCCAAACATTGTACTGTGTGAAATAAGCTCATTCGGTTCTAGGAATCAGTTGCTTTCCTACAAAGAAGGTTGAGTGCAGCAAGTTCAAACTTTCCTTGTTAATGTAACCTAAAAATGCACAACTTAGTAGATTGGCCCCATTTCTAAAGTAGTTTGTTTAGAAAACAAACATCTTCATTACCGAACACTGTACTATGTGAAATAACCTAGTTCCGTTCTAGGAATCACTTGCTTTCCTACGAAGAAGGTTGAGTGCAGCAAGTTCAAACTTTCCTAGTTTGTGTAATCTATCAAGATGTACAAGTTAGTGGATTTGCCTCATTTCTAAAGTAGTTTCTTTAGAAAAGAAATATCTTCAATGCTGAACACTATACTGTGTGAAATAAGTGAATTCGCTTCTAGGAATCAGTTTAATTTCTATGAAGATGGTTGAGTGCAGCAAGTTCAAACTGTCCTTATTAATGTAATCTAAAAACCTGGCCAAGTTAGTAGATTCGCCTCATTTGTAAACTAGTTTGTTGAGAAAATTAACATCTTTATTGCCGAACCTTGTACTGTGTGAAATAAGCTCATTCGGTTCTAAGAATCACTTGCTTTCCTACAAAGAAGGTTGAGTGCAGCAAGTTCAAACTTCCTTGTTAATGTAATCTTAAAAGATGCACAACTTAGTAGATTGGCCTCATTTCTAAAGTAGTTTGTTTAGAAAACAAACATCTTCATTACCAAACACTGTACTATGTGAAATGAGCTAGTTCGATTCTAGGAATGACTGTCTTTCCTACGAAGAAGGTTGAGTGCAGCAAATTCAAACTTTCCTCGTTTGTGTAATCTAACAAGATGTACAAGTTAGTGGATTCGCCTCATTTCTAAACCACTGTACTGTGTGAAATAAGTGAATTCGCTTCTAGGAATCACTTGCTTTCCTACAAAGAAGGTTGAGTGCAGCAAGTTCAAATTTTCCTTGTTAATGTAATCGAAAAAGATGCACAACTTAGTAGACTGGCCTCACTTCTAAAGTAGTTTCTTTAGAAAAGAAACATCTTCAGTACCGAACACTGTACTGTGTGAAATAAGTTAATTCGCTTCTAGGAATCAGTTTAATTTCTACGAAGAAGGTTGAGTGCAGCAAGTTCAAACTTTCCTTGTTAATGTAATCTAAAAAGATGGCCAAGTTAGAAGATTCGCCTGATTTGTAAAGTACTTTGTTGAGAAAACAAACATCTTCATTGCCAAACATTGTACTGTGTGAAATAAGCTCATTCGGTTCTAGGAATCAGTTGCTTTCCTACAAAGAAGGTTGAGTGCAGCAAGTTCAAACTTTCCTTGTTAATGTAACCTAAAAATGCACAACTTAGTAGATTGGCCCCATTTCTAAAGTAGTTTGTTTAGAAAACAAACATCTTCATTACCGAACACTGTACTATGTGAAATAACCTAGTTCCGTTCTAGGAATCACTTGCTTTCCTACGAAGAAGGTTGAGTGCAGCAAGTTCAAACTTTCCTAGTTTGTGTAATCTATCAAGATGTACAAGTTAGTGGATTTGCCTCATTTCTAAAGTAGTTTCTTTAGAAAAGAAATATCTTCAATGCTGAACACTATACTGTGTGAAATAAGTGAATTCGCTTCTAGGAATCAGTTTAATTTCTATGAAGATGGTTGAGTGCAGCAAGTTCAAACTGTCCTTATTAATGTAATCTAAAAACCTGGCCAAGTTAGTAGATTCGCCTCATTTGTAAACTAGTTTGTTGAGAAAATTAACATCTTTATTGCCGAACCTTGTACTGTGTGAAATAAGCTCATTCGGTTCTAAGAATCACTTGCTTTCCTACAAAGAAGGTTGAGTGCAGCAAGTTCAAACTTCCTTGTTAATGTAATCTTAAAAGATGCACAACTTAGTAGATTGGCCTCATTTCTAAAGTAGTTTCTTTAGAAAAGAAACATCTTCAGTACCGAACACTGTACTGTGTGAAATAAGTTAATTAAACAGTAGGAATCAGTTTAATTTCTACGAAGAAAGATGAGTGCACGAAGTTCAAACTTTCCTTGTTAATGGAATCTAAAAAGATGGCCAAGTTAGAAGATTCGCCTCATTTGTAAAGTACTTTGTTGAGAAAACAAACATCTTCATTGCCGAACATTGTACTGTGTGAAATAAGCTCATTCGGATGTAGGAATCAGTTGCTATCCTACAAAGAAGGTTGAGTGCAGCAAGTTTAAACTTTTCTTGTTAATGTAAACTAAAAAGATGCACAACTTAGTACATTGGCCTCATTTCTAAAGTAGTGTGTTTAGAAAACAAACATCTTCATTACCGAACACTGTACTATGTGAAATAAGCTAGTTCCGTTCTAGGAATCACTTGCTTTCCTACGAGGAAGGTTGAGTGCAGCAAGTTCAAACTTTCTTAGTTTGTGTAATCTAACAAGATGTACAAGTTAGTTGATTTGCCTCATTTCTAAAGTAGTTTCTTTAGAAAAGAAACATCTTCAGTACCGAACACTGTACTGTGTGAAATAAGTGAATTCACTTGTAGGAATCAGTTTAATTTCTACGAAGATGGTTGAGTGCAGCAAGTTCAAACTGTCCTTGTTAATGTAATCTAAAAAGATGGCCAAGTTAGTAGATTCGCCTCATTTGTAAACTAGTTTGTTGAGAAAATTAACATGTTTATTCCCGAACATTGTACTGTGTGAAATAAGCTCATTCGGTTCTAGGAATCACTTGCTTTCTTCCAAAGAAGGTTGAGTGCGGCAAGATCAAACTTCCTTGTTAATGTAATCTAAAAAGATGCACAACTTAGTAGATTGCCCTCATTTCTAAAGTAGTTTCTTTAGAAAAGGAACATCTTCAGTACCAAACAGTGTACTGTGTGAAATAAGTTAATTCGCTTCTAGGAATCAGTTTAATTTCTACGAAGAAGGTTGAGTGCACGAAGTTCAAACTTTCCTTGTTAATGGAATCTAAAAATGGCCAAGTTAGAAGATTCGCCTCATTTGTAACGTACTTTGTTGAGAAAACAAACATCTTCATTGCCGAACATTGTACTGTGTGAAATAAGCTCATTCGGATGTAGGAATCAGTTGCTATCCTACAAAGAAGGTTGAGTGCAGCAAGTTTAAACTTTTCTTGTCAATGTAATTTAAAAAGATGCACAACTTATTAGATTGGCCTCATTTCTAAAGCATTTTGTTTAGAAAACAAACATCTTCATTACCGAACACTGTACTATGTGAAATGAGCTACTTCGATTCTAGGAATCACTTGCTTTCCTACGAAGAAGGTTGAGTGCAGCAAGTTCAAATTTGCTCGTTTGTGTAATCTAACAAGATATACAAGTTAGTGGATTCGCCTCATTTCTAAAGTAGTTTCTTTAGAAAAGAAACATCTTCAGTACCGAACACTGTACTGTGTGAAATAAGTGAATTCGCTTCTCGGAATCAGTTTAATTTCTACGAAGATGGTTGAGTGCAGCAAGTTCAAACTTTCCTTGTTAATGTAATCTAAAAAGATGGCCAAGTAAGTAGATTCGCCTCATTTGTAAAGCAGTTTGTTGAGAAAACAAACATCTTCATTGCCAAACATTGTACTGTGTGAAATAAGCTCATTCAGTTCTAGGAATCAGTTGCTTTCCTACAAAGAAGGTTGAGTGCAGCAAGTTCAAACTTTCCTTGTTAATGTAATCTGAAAAGTTGCACAACTTAGTAGATTGGCCTAATTTCTAAAGTAGTTTGTTGACAAAACAAATATCTTCATTAGCGAACACTATACTATGTGAAATGAGATAGATCGGTTCTAGGATTTACTTGCTTTCCTACGAATAAAGTTGAGTGAAGCAAGTTCAAACTTTCCTCGTTTGTGTAATCTAACAAGATTTACAAGTTAGTGGATTCGCGTTTTTTCTAAAGTGGTTTCCTTATAAAGCAAACAACTTCAATACTGAACACTGTACTGTGTGAAATAAGTTAATTCGGATCTAGGAATCAGTTTCCTTTCTACGAAGATGGTTGAGTGCAGGAAGTTCAAACTTTCCTTGTTAATGTAATCTAAAAAGATGGCCAAGTTAGCAGAGTCACCTCATTTGTAAAATAGTTTGTTGAGAAAATTATCATCTTTATTGCCGAACATTGTACTGTGTGAAATAAGCTCATTCGGTTCTAGGAATCACTTGCTTTCCTACAAAGAAGGTTGAGTGCAGCAAGTTCAAACTTTCCTTGTTAATGGAATCTAAAAAGATGCACAACTTAGTAGATTGGCCTCATTTCTAAAGTAGTTTCTTGAGAAAAGAAACATCTTCAGTACCGAACACTGTACTGTGTGAAATGAGTTAATTCGCTTCTAGGAATCAGTTTAATTTCTACGAAGATGGTTGAGTGCAGCAAGTTCAAACTTTCCTAGTTTGTGTAATCTAACAAGATGTACAAGTTACTGGATTCCAGGCATTTCTAAATTAGTTTCTAAAAAAAACAAACATCTTCAGTACCGAAAATTGTACTGTGTGAAATAAGTTAATTCGGTTCTAGGAATCAATTTCCTTTCTACGTAGATGGTTGAGTTTAGCAAGTTCAAAGTTTCCTTGTTAAAGTAATGTAAAAAGATGTAGATTCGCTTCATTTCTAAAGTAGTTTCTTTAGAAAACAAACCTAAATTTCCAAACTTTGTACTGTGTGAAATGAGCTAATTCGGTTCTAGGAATCATTTTACTTTCTACGAAGATGGTTGAGTTTAGCAAGTTCAAACTTTCCTTGTTAATGTGCTCTAAAAAGATGTCCAAGTTAGTACATTTGCCTCATTGGTAAAGTAGTTTGTTGAGAAAACAAACGTCTTCATTGATGAACATTGTACTCTGTGTAAAAAGCTAATTCCGTTCTAGAATTCAGTAACTTTCCTACTGTGTGAAATAAGCTCATTCTTCTACGAAGAAGGTTGAGTGCAGCAAGTTCAAACATTCCTAGTTTGTGTAATCTAAAAAGATGTCCAAGTTAGTGCATTCACCTCATTTCTAAAGTAGTTTCTTTAGAAAAGAAACATCTTCAGTTCGGTTCTAGGAATCAGTTTAATTTCTACGAAGAAAGTTGAGTCCAGCAAGTTCAAACTCTCCTAATTTGTGTAATCTAACAAGATGTACAAGGTAGTGCATTCGCCTCATTTCCAAAGTAGTTTCTTCAGAAAAGAAACATCTTCAGTACCGAACACTGTACTGTGTGAAATAAGGTAATTCGGTTCTGGGAATCAGTTTAATTTCTACGTACATGGTTGAGTGCAGCAAGTTCAAACTTTCCTTGTTAATGTAATCTAAAAAGATGCACAACTTAGTAGATTGGCCTCATTTCTAAAGTAGTTTGTTTACAAAACAAACATCTTCATTACCAAAAACTATACTATGTGAAATGAGCTAGTTCGGTTCTAGGAATCACTTGATTCCCTCCGCAGAAGGTTGAGTGCAGCAAGTTCAAACTTTCCTTGTTAATGTAATCTGAAAAGATGCACAGCTTAGTAGATTGGCCTCATTTCTAAAGTAGTTTCTTTAGAAAAGAAACATCTTCAGTACTGAACACTGTACTGTGTGAAATAAGGTAAATAGGTTCTAGGAATCAGTTCAATTTCTAAGAAGATGGTTGAGTGCAGCAAGTTCAAACTTTCCTTATTAATGTAATTTAAAAAGATGGCCAAGTTAGCAGAGTCACATCATTTGTAAAATAGTTTGTTGAGAAAATTAACATCTTTATTGCCGAACATTGTACTGTGTGAAATAAGCTCATTCTTTTCTAGGAATCACTTGCTTTCCTACAAAGAAGGTTGAGTGCAGCAAGTTCAAACTTTCCTTCTTAATGTAATCTTCAAAGATGCACAACTTAGTAGATTGGCCTCATTTCTAAAGTAGTTTCTTTAGAAAAGAAACATCTTCAGTAGAGAACACTATACAGTGTGAAATAAGTTAATTCGCTTCTAGGAATCAGTTTAATTTCTACGAAGAAGGTTGAGTGCAGCAAGTTCAAACTTTCCTTGTTAATGTAATCTAAAAAGATGGCCAAGTTAGAAGATTCGCCTCATTGGTAAAGTACTTTGTTGAGAAAACAAACATCCTCATTGCCGAACATTGTACTGTGTGAAATAAGCTCATTCGATTCTAGGAATCAGTTGCTTTCCTACAAAGAAGGTTGAGTGCAGCAAGTTCAAACTTTCCTTGTTAATGTAATCTAAAAAGATGCACAACTTAGTAGATTGGCTTCTTTTCTAAACTAGATTGTTTAGAAAACAAACATCTTCAGTAACGAACACTGTACTGTGTGAAATAAGTTAATTTACTTCTAGGAATCAGTTTAATTTCTACGAAGATGGTTGAGTTTAGCAAGTTTAAACTTTCCTTGTTAATGTGCTCTAAAAAGATGTCCAAGTTAGGAGATTTGCCTCATTGGTAAAGTAGTTTGTTGAGAAAACAAACATCTTCATTGCCGAACATTCTACTGTGTGAAAAAAGCTAATTTAGTTCTAGAATGCAGTTGCTTTCCTACAAAGAAGGTTGAGTGCAGCCAGTTCAAACTTTCCTTGTTAATGTAATCAAAAAAGATGCACAACTTAGTAGATTGGCCTCATTTCTAAAGTAGTTTTTTTACAAAACAAACATCTTCATTACCGAACACTATACTATGTGAAATGAGCTAGTTCGGTTCTAGGAATCACTTGCTTTCCTATGAAGAAGGTTGCGTTCAGCAAGTTTAACCTTTCCTAGTTTTTGTAACATAACAAGATGTACAAGTTAGTGCATTCGCCTCATTTCTAAAGTAGTTTCTTTACAAAAGAAACATCTTCAGTTGGGAACACTGTACTGTGTGAAGTAAGGTATATCGGTTCAAGGAATCAGTTTAATTTCTAAGAAGACGGTTGAGTGCAGCAAGTTCAAACTTTCCTTGTTAATGTAATCTAAAAAGATGGCCAAGTTAGAAGATTTGCCTCATTTGTAAAGTGCTTTGTTGAGGAAACAAACATCTTCATTGCCGTACATTGTACTGTGTAAAATAAGCTCATTCGGTTCTAGGAATCACTTGCTTTCCTACAAAGAAGGTTGAGTGCAGCAAGTTCAAACTTTCCTTGTTAATGTAATCTAAAAAGATGCACAACTTAGTAGATTGGCCTCATTTCTAAAGTAGTTTGTTTAGAAAACAAACATCTTCATTACCGAACACTGTACTATGTGAAATGAGCCAGTTCGGTTCTAGGAATCACTTGCTTTCCTACGAAGAAGGTTGAGTGCAGCAAGTTCAAACTTTCCTAGTTTGTGTAATCTAACAAGATGTACAAGGTAGTGGTTTCGCGTCGTTTCTAAAGTGGTTTCTTTAGAAAACAAACATCTTCAGTACTTTGCACTGTACTGTGTGAAATAAGTTAATTCGGTTCTAGGAATCAGTTTCCTTTCTGCAGGGAGCTGTAAGCAGTCGCCATTACAAGATGGCGCTGGCTCCTCCATATTAAGCAGTGCCTTGGCGCCAACCGTAACTAAGGTATGCGCATGCGCTTGACGCAACCTGTCCCAAGCCTATCCCGTGGCGCCTGGTGATGGCAAGCTGGTCGCAACCAATCAGTAAACACCTCATAGCAGTGCACCCTATAAAAGCAGCTGGAGATTTGCGCCCCGCCCCTTCGCCATCAGTTTTCCTGTTAACCAAGAGCTCTCCAATAAAGTGTGATACAAGAAGAATCCTCGTTTGTGGTCGTTCCTTTCCTGCTGGTCAGGAGGTTCGCCGCAAAGTGGTGCCGAAAACCCGGGACGCCGGATGTCTTGCGGTCGCCAGGCGGGGGGCCGAAGAGGATCCAGAACTTGACACATGGAGAGGAAGGCGCCGTAAGTCATCCCCGGCTTGTTTTACAAGTGGGGAATCACATAATAGGCCTAAAAGAAACAGTTAGAAAAATAGAACAAAAGAGACAAAAAAAGGAAAAAAGTCTAAAGGAAGAATTTGAGGAGATAGGCGAGGCTCATTCATGCCCGCCCCCTCGGAAGGGGCAGAGAGGCCCCGGAGGATCGTATCCTCCATTAGAGGAGTTTGCAAGTTTACATGTGCTGGAGGCAGATGATGAGAGTAGTTCAGAATCTGAATCACAACAGGAGGAGGAGATATTTAAAAAAGAGGAAGAGGAAGTTCAACCAGAGGTGATCCGCAGGGGCGGGGGCCGGCAGGCACATTTGTTGTCGCCGCGGCGCACTCTGCTGGGGATGAGTAAAGTTCTGTATACATAGATCACAAAGAAGGTCAAGAATGAGGTAGGGCTCGGTGTGGTGGCACACACCTTTAATCTTAGCCCTCAGGAGGCAGAGGTGGGAGGATCATTGTTCAAGGTCAGGCTGAGACTACTTTTCTGCCCTCCCCTCATGTGGGTGTTAATCCCTGAGGCCTCCGTCCTGGTGATCTTTGGCAAATGGATGTAACTCATCTCCCTGAGTTTGGAAAGTTGAAATATTTACATGTCTCAGTGGATACTTGCTCGAGTTATTTTTCGCCTCGCGCCGTTGGCGGGTGAAAGGCTTCTCATGTAAAAACCCACTGCCTGGAAGCCTGGGCAGCGTGGGGAAAGCCGCGCCGTCTAAAAACTGATAATGGCCCAGCATATACATCTACTGGTTTTCGGGCCTTTTGTGCACAGATGCAAGTTGCCCACACCACTGGCCTGCCTAATAACCCACAAGGCCAAGGCATTGTGGAGAGAGCCAATAAGAGTATTAAAGCCATCCTATTTAAACAAAAAAGGGGGATAGCAGAAGATGCAACCCCTAGGGAGAGGGTTTCCTTAGCCCTCTTCACCCTTAACTTTCTAATTTTGGACAATAATGATAAGTCTGCAGCTGACAGGCACAGTCAAGATGTGGCCCAGGCACCCAGAGAAGTAGTGATGTGGAAAGATGTCCTAGATAACAAATGGAAAGGACCGGATCTTGTTATAATAAGATCCAGGGGAGCTGTTTGTGTTTTTCCACAGGACCAGGAGTCGCTCCACTGGGTTCCAAGCCGGTTGGTGAGAACAGTCCATCCTTCCTCAGGAGAAAGTTTGGAGATTCATAATGATTCGTGGAAACCGGATGGTCATCCAGATCTTGACACTCAGTAAAGCAGAGCAACGTTGGGGAATTTTGTCAGCCTTCCCGAAGCCGATGCCAGTTCCTCATCAAGCGTCTGTGTTTCCACGTTTCTTCACCACGAATAAGGAACTAGGCCTCCCTTCCCTTCAGGAGGACCAACAGGTGGTCCCCATGGGGGACTCGGGCTCCTTTGATGAAAAAGGAACTCTTTGTTTTACTTTGCAGTAGAATCAGACTGATGACTCTTGTATAAGACTTCGTCAGCAGAGTTTTGCCTGGTTTGAAGGGGAACTCTGGCCATGGTCAGAGTGCCAGAGCACTTCGGTCGCCTGGGCTGATGCAAATCATCTCTTCACCATATCACCAGCTATGAGGGGTCCCCCGCCTAGGTCAGGGGCATGGTCGGAGGGACTCTTTCTTCAGGATTCCAGAATGAATCCTTTTTCAAAATGGATGGTGTGTGGGGTCAATGGTTCCTGTACGGATGTGTCTCCACTGGTTTTGCTGTTGGGGGGACAAATTGCTTGCAACAATGTGTCAGGGCATGAGACCTCAACGTCAAAAAAGAAGGAGGAAGCGGAGGGGGATTTCTCAGCGGACTGGAGCCTCCTGAATATCTCGGGGGGAGTTTTCACTCTGGGTCATCCTTGTGAACATTATGCTCGTAATCAGACATTCCCCTGCCCCGGTTTGTGTGCACCCCCTTTTCTGCTTATTGCTATTAATTCCACGAGTGGGATCTTAGTCTTGCACAGGGCCTTACTTCCTGGATCTCCTCTGCTTTTAATTTTTTTAAGGAATGGGTTGGAGTGGGACTGTTTGCTGCCTGCTGTATAGGAGGATGTCTGCTCTGCCTATGGTTGACTTGCAAAATGCGAGCCCAAGCTAGGAGGGACAAGGTATCTCTCAGGCACTTGCTGCTTTGGGAGTGTGGGTCCTCCCCAGATTTGGCTGTCGGCCCTAAAGAGCACCTAGTTTCCCCTGGCCCTTGCACCCTTAGGGCTTGAAGTGCCCATTGCACAAGGATGGGCAGAGGATTGGTGTTGGGAGCACGGCACTCATCACGCTCAGGATGCGAGACAAAGTACTGCACGTGGGGCGAGCTCTTAGCAGCTTCATGGAGGGCATGTCTAATTGCATATGGGTTGGTACTGTAATCCCATCTCTGAGGAAAGGTACTGGACGGGTGTAACACCAGCCTGGCTGGCCACTAGGTCTGGGGTCATCACAATGTCCTCTCGAGCATCAGAGATCAGACCTCTACCCTTGCCTGTTGCGTTTAAACAAGAAGGGGAAACTGCAGGGAGCTGTAAGCAGTCGCCATTACAAGATGGCGCTGGCTCCTCCATATTAAGCAGTGCCTTGGCGCCAACCGTATCTAAGGTATGCGCATGCGCTTGACGCAACCTGTCCCAAGCCTATCCCGTGGCGCCTGGTGATGGCAAGCTGGTCGCAACCAATCAGTAAACACCTCGTAGCAGTGCACCCTATAAAAGCAGCTGCAGATTTGCACCCAGCCCCTTCGCCATCAGTTTTCCTGTTAACCAAGAGCTCTCCAATAAAGTGTGATACAAGAAGAATCCTCGTTTGTGGTCGTTCCTTTCCTGCTGGTCGGGAGGTTCGCCGCACCTTTCTACGAAGATGGTTGAGTTTAGCAAGTTCAAACTTTCCTTGTTAATGTAATCTAAAAAGATGTCCAAGTTAGTAGATTCACCTCATTTCTACAGTAGTTTCTTTAGAAAACAAACCTTCATTGCCAAACATTGTACTGTGTGAAATGAGCTAATTCGGTCTAGCAATCAGTTTACTTTCTACGAAGATGGTTGAGTGCAGCAAGTTCAAACTTTCCTTGTTAATGTAATCTAAAAAGATGGCCACGTTAGTACATTCACCTGATTTGTAAAGTAGTTTGTTGAGAAAACAAACATCTTCATTGCCAAAATTGTGGTGTGTGAAAAAGCTAATTCGGATGTAGAATTCAGTTGCTTTCCTACTAAGACGGTTGAGTGCAGCAAGTTCAAATATTCCTTGTTAATGTATTCTAAAAAGATGCACAACTTAGTGGATTCACCTCATTTCTAAAGTAATTTCTTTAAAAAAGAAACATCTTCATTACCGAACACTGTACTGTGGGAATGTTAATTCGCTTCTAGGAATCAGTTTAATTTCTACGAAGATGGTTGAGTGCAGCAAGTTCAAACTTTCCTTGTTAATGTAATTGAAAAAGATGGCCAAGTTAGGAGATTCCCCTCATTTGTAAAGTACTTTGTTGAAAAAACAAACATCTTCATTGCTGAACATTGTACTGTGTGAAATAAGCTCATTCGGTTCTAGGAGTTACTTGCTTTCCTATAAAGATGGTTGAGTGGAGCAAGTTCAAACTTTCCTTGTTCATGTAATCTGAAAAGTTGCACATCTTAGTAGATTGGCCTCATTTCTAAAGTAGTTTCTTTAGAAAAGAAACGTCTTTATTACCGAACAATGCACTGTGTGAAATAAGTTAATTCACTTCTAGGAATCTGTTTAATTTCTACGAAGAAGGTTGAGTGCAGCAAGTTCAAACTTTTCTAGTTTGTGTAATCTACCAAGATGTACAAGTTAGTGGATTCGCCTCATTTCTAAAGTAGTTTCTTTAGAAAAGAAATATCTTCAGTACCGAACACTGTACTGTGTGAAATAAGTTATTTCGCTTCTAGGAATCAGTTTAATTTCTACGAAGACGGTTGAGTGCAGCAAGTTCAAACTTTCCTTGGTAATGTAATTTAAAAAGGTGGCCAAGTTAGTAGATTCGCCTCATTTGTAAAGTAGTTTGTTGAGAAAACAAACATCTTCATTGCCGAACATAGTACTGTGTGAAATAGGCTCATTCGGTTCTAGGAATCAGTTGCTTTCCTACAAAGAAGGTTGAGCACAGCAGTTCAAACTTTCCTTGATAATGTAATCTGAAAAGATGCACAACTTAGTAGATTGGCCTCATTTCTAAAGTATTTTGATTAGAAAACAAACATCTTCATTTCCGAACACTGTACTATGTGAAATAAGCTAGTTCCGTTCTAGGAATCACTTGCTTTCCTACGAAGAAGGTTGTGTGCAGCAAGTTGAAACTTTCCTAGTTTGTGTAATCTAACAAGATGTACGAGTTAGTGGATTGGCGTCATTTCTAAAGTGCTTCCTTTAGAAAACAAACATCTTCAGTACTGAACACTGTACTGTGTGAAATAAGTTAATTCGGTTCTAGGAATCAGTTTCCTTAACATTAAAGGTTGAATACAGCAAGTTCAAACTTTCCTTTTTAATGTAATCTAAAAAGACGGCCAAGTTAGCAGATTCACCTCATTTGTAAAGTAGTTTGTTGAGAAAACAAATATCTTCATTACCGAACATTGCACTGTGTGAAAAAAGCTAAATCGGATGTAGAATTCAGGTGCTTTCCTACAAAGACGGTTGAGTGCAGCAAGTTCAAACATTCCTTGTTAATGTATTCTAAATAGATGCACAATTTAGTGCATTCGCCTCATTTCTAAAGTAATTTCTTTAGAAAAGAAACATCCTCAGTACCGAACACTGTACTGTGTGAAATAAGTTAATTCGCTGCTAGAAATCAGGTTAATTTCTACGAAGATGGTTGAGTGCAGCAAGTTCAAACTTTCCTTGTTAATTTAAACTAAAAAATGGCCATGTTAGGAGATTCACCTCATTTGTAAAGTACTTTGTTGAGAAAACAAATATCTTCAATGCCGAACATTGTACTGTGTGAAATAAGCTCATTGGGTTCTAGGAATCAGTTTAATTTCTACGAAGATGGTTGAGTTTAGCAAGTTCAAAGTTTCCTTGTTAATGTAATCTTAAAAGATGCACAACTTAGTAGATTGGCCTCATTTGTAAAGTAGTTTGTTTAGAAAATGAACATCTTCATTACCGAACACTGCACTATGTGAAATGAGCTAGTTCGGTTCTTGGAATCACTTGCTTTCCTACGAAGAAGGTTGAGTGCAGCAAGTTCAAACTTTCCTAGTTTGTGTAATGTAAAAAGATGCACAACTTAGTAGATTGGCCTCATTTCTAAAGTAGTTTGTTTACAAAAGAAACATCTTCAGTACCGAACACTGTACTGTGTGAAATGTTAATTCGCTTCTAGGAATCAGTTTAATTTCTACGAAGATGGTTGAGTGCAGCAAGTTCAAACATTCCTTGTTAATGTAATCTAAAAAGATGGCCAAGTTAGGAGATTCGCCTCATTTGTAAAGTACTTTGTTGAGAAAATGAACATCTTCATTGGCGAACATTGTACTGTGTGAAATAAGCTCATTTGGTTCTAGGAATCAGTTCCTTTCCTACAAAGAAGGTTGAGTGCAGCAACTTCAAACTTTCCTTGTTAATGTAATCTGAAAAGATGCACAACTTAGTAGATTGGCCTCATTTCTAAAGTAGTTTCTTTAGAAAAGAAACACCTTCCTTCACTACCGAACAATGTACTGTGTGAAATAAGTTAATTCGCTTCTAGCAATCAGTTTAATTTCTACAAAGAAGGTTTAGTGCAGCAAGCTCAAACTTTTCTAGTTTGTGTAGTCTAACAAGATGTGCAAGTTAGTGGATTCGCCTCATTTCTAAAGTAGTTTCTTTAGAAAAGAAACATCTTCAGTACCGAACACTGTACAGCATGAAATAAGATGATTCGGTAGGAATTAGTTTCCTTTCCACGAAGATGGTTGAGTTTAGCAAGTTCAAACTTTCCTTGTTAATATAATCTAAAACGATGTCCAAGTTAGTAGATTTGCCTCATTTCTAAAATAGGGTCTTTAGAAAACAAACCTTCATTGCCAAACATTGTACTGTGTGAAATGAGATAATTCGGTTCTAGGAATCAGTTTACTTTCTACGAAGATGGTTGAGTTTAGCAAGTTCAAACTTTCCTTGTTAATGTGCTCTAAAAAGATGTCCAAGTTCGTAGATTTGCCTCATTGGTAAAGTAGTTTGTTGAGAAAACAAACATCCTCATTGCCGAACATTGTACTGTATGAAAAAAGCTCATTCGGATCTAGAATTCAGTTGCTTTCCTACAAAGAAGGTTGAGTACAGCAAGTTCAAACTTTCCTTGTTAATGTAATCTAAAAAGTTGCACATCTTAATGGATTCACCTCATTTCTAAAGTAATTTCTTTAGAAAAGAAACATCCTCAGTACCGAACACTGTACTGTGTGAAATAAGTTAATTCGCTTCTAGGAATCAGTTTAATTTCTACGAAGATGGTTGAGTGCAGCAAGATCAAACGTTCCTTGTTAATGTAATCTACAAAGATGGCCAAGTTAGAAGATTCGCCTCATTTGTAAAGTACTTTGTTGAGAAAACAAATATCTTCATTGCCGAACATTGTACTGTGTGAAATAAGCTCATTCGGTTCTAGGAATCAGTTGCTTTCCTACAAAGAAGGTTGAGTACAGCAAGTTCAAACTTTCCTTGTTAATGTAATCCAAAAAGATGCACAACTTAGTAGATTGGCCTCATTTCCAAAGCAGTTTGTTTAGAAAACAAACATCTTCATTACCGAACACTGTACTATGTGAAATGAGTTAGTTCGGTTCTAGGAATCACTTGCTTTCCTACGAAGAAGGTTGAGAGGAGCAAGTTCAAACTTGCCTAGTTTGTGTAATCTAACAAGATGTACAAGTTAGTGGATTCGCGTCATTTCTAAAGTAGTTTCTTTAGAAAACAAACATCTTCAGTACCGAACACTGTCCTGCGTGAAATAAGATAATTCGGTAGGAATTAGTTTCCTTTCCATGAAGATGGTTGAATTTAGCAAGTTTAAACTTTCCTTGTTAATGTAATCTAAAAAGATGTCCAAGTTAGTAGAGTCACCTCATTTCTAAAGTAGTGTCTTTAGAAAACAAACATTAATTGCCAAACATTGTACTGTGTGAAATGAGCTAATTCGGTTCTAGGAATCAGTTTACTTTCTACGAAGATGGTTGAGTTTAGCAAGTTCAAACATTCCTTTTTAATGTAATCTGAAAAGATGCACAACTTAGTAGATTGGCCTCATTTCTAAAGTAGTTTGTTTAGAAAACAAACATCTTCATTACCGATCACTGTACTATGTGTAATGAGCTAGCTCGGTTCTAGGAATTACTTCCATTCCTACAAAGAAGGTTGAGTGCAGCAAGTTCAAACTTTCCTAGATTGTGTAATCTAACAAGATCTACAAGTTAGTGGATTCGCGTAATTTCTAAATTATTTTCTTTAGAAAACAAACATCTTCAGTACTGTACTGTGTGAAATAAGTTCATTCGGTTCTAGGAATCAGTTTCCTTTCTATGAAGATGGTTGAGTTTAGCCAGTTCAAACTTTCCTTGTTAATGTAATCTAAAAAGATGTCCAAGTTAGTAGATTCACCTCATTTCTAAAGTAGTTTCTTTAGAAAACAAACCTTCATTGCCAAACATTGTACTGTGTGAAAAGAGGTAATTCGGTTCTAGGAATCAGTTTACTTTATACGAAGATGGTTGAGTTTAGCAAGTTCAAACGTTCCTTGTTAATGTGCTCTAAAAGGTGTCCAAGTAAGTAGATTTGCCTCATTGGTAAAGTAGTTTGTTGCGAAAACAAACATTTTCATTTCCGAACATTGTAATGTGTGAAAAAAGCTAATTTAGTTCCAGAATTCAGTTGCTTTCCTACAAAGAAGGTTGAGTGCAGCAATTTCAAACTTTCCTTGTTAATGTAATCTAAAAAGATGCACAACATAGTAGATTGGCCTCATTTCTAAAGTAATTTCTTTAGAAAAGAAACATCTTCAGTACTGAACACTGTACTGTGTGAAATAAGTTAATTCGCTTCTAGGAATCAGTTTAATTTCTACGAAGAAGGTTGAGTGCAGCAAGTTCATATTTTCTCAGTTTGTGTAATGTAACAAGATGTATAAGTTAGTGGATTCCCCTCATTTCTAACGTAGTTCCTTTAGAAAAGAAACATCTTCAGTACCAAACACTGTACTGTGTGAAATAAGTTAATTCGCTTCTAGGAATCAGTTTAATTTCTACGACGAAGGTTGAGTGCAGCAAGTTCATATTTTCCTAGTTTGTGTAATCTAACAAGATGTATAAGTTAGTGGATTCGCCTCATTTCTAACGTAGTTCCTTTAGAAAAGAAACATCTTCAGTACCAAACAGTGTAATGTGTGAAATAAGTTAATTCGCTTTCTAGGAATCTGTTTAATTTCTAAGAAGATGGTTGAGTTTAGCAAGTTCAAACTTTCCTTGTTAATATATTCTAAAAAGATGTCCAAGTTGGTAGATTTGCCTCATTGGTAAAGTAGTTCGTTGAGAAAGCAAACATCTTCATTGCCGAACATTGTACTATGTGAAAAAAGCTCATTCGGTTCTAGAATTCAGTTGCTATCCTACAAAGACTGTTGAGTGCAGCAAGTTCAAACTTTCCTTGTTAATGTAATCTAAAAAGATGCACAACTTAGTAAATTGGCCTGACTTCTAAAGTAGTTTCTTCAGAAAAGAAACATCTTCAGTATTGAACTCTGTATTGTGTGAACAAGTTAATTCGGTTCTAGGAATCAGTTTCCTTTCTACGAAGATGGTTGAGTTTAGCAAGTTCAAACTTTCCCTGTTAATGTAATCTAAAAAGATGTCCAAGTTAGTAGATTTGACTCATTTGTAAAGTAGTTTATTGAGCAAACAAACATCTTCATTGCCGAACATTGTACTGTGTGAAAAAAGCTAATTTAGTTCAAGAATTCAGATGCTTTCCTACAAAGACGGTTGAGTGAAGAAAGTTCAAACTTTCCTTGTTAATGTAATGTAAAAAGAAGCACAACGTAGTAGATTGGCCTCATTTCTAAAGTAGTTTCTTTAGAAAAGAAACATCTTCAGTACCGAACACTGTACTGTGTGAAATGTTAACTTTCTTCTAGGAATTAGTTTAATTTCTATGAAGATGGTTGAGTGGAGCAAGTCGAAACTTTCCTTGTTAATGTAATCTAAAAAGATGGCCAAGTTAGGAGATTCGCCTCATTTGTAAAGTACTTTGTTGAGAAAACAAACATCTTCATTGCCGAACATTGTACTGTGTGAAATAAGCTCATTCGGTTCTAGGAATCAGTTGCTTTCCCACAAAGAAGGTTGAGGGCAGCAAGTTCAAACTTTCCTAGTTTGTGTAATCTAACAAGATGTACAAGTTAGTGCATTCGCCTCATTTCTAAAGTAGTTTATTTAGAAAAGAAACATCTTCAGTACCGAACACTGTACTGTGTGAAATAAGTTAATTCACTTCTAGTATTCAGTTTAATTTCTACGAAGAAGGTTGAGTGCAGCTAGTTTAAACTTTCCTTGTTAATGTAATCTAAAAAGATGGCCAAGTTAGAAGATTCGCCTCATTTGTAAAGGACTTTGTTCAGAAAACAAACATCTTCATTGCCGAACATTGTACTTTGTGAAATAAGCTCATTCAGTTCTAGGAATCAGTTGCTTTCCAATAAAGAACGTTGAGTGCAGCAAGTTCAAACTTTCCTTGTTAATGTAATCTAAAAAGATGGCCAAGTTAGAAGATTCCCCCTTTTGTAAAGTACTTTGTTGAGAAAACAAACATCTTCATTACTGAACATTGTACTGTGTGAAATAAGCTCATTCGGTTCTAGGAATCAGTTGCTTTCCTAGAAAGAAGGTTGAGTGCAGCAAGTTCAAACTTTCCTTGTTAATGTAATCTAAAAAGATGCACAACTTGGTAGATTGGCCTCATTTCTAAAGTAGTTTGTTTAGAAAACAAACATCTTCATTACCGAACACTGTACTATGTGAAATAAGCTAGTTCCGTTCTAGGAATCACTTGCTTTCCTACGAAAGAAGGATGAGTGCAGCAAGTTCAAACTTTCCTAGTTTGTGTAATCTAACAAGATGTACAAGTTAGTGGATTCGCTTCATTTCTAAATTAGTTTCTTTAGAAAACAAACATCTTCACTACCGAACACTGTACTGTGTAAAATAAGTTAATTCGGTTCTAGGAATCACTTTCCTTTCTACGAAGATTGTTGAGTTTAGCAAGTTCAAACTTTCCTTGTTAATGTATTCTGAAAAGATGCACAACTTAGTAGATTGGCCTCATTTCTAAAGTAGTTTGTTTAGAAAACAAACATCTTCATTACCGAACACTGTACTATGTGAAATGAGCTAGTTCGATTCTAGGAATCACTTGCTTTCCTACGAAGAAGGTTGAGTGCAGCAATTCAAACTTTCCTAGTTTGTGGAATCTAACAAGATGTCCAAGTTAGTGGTTTCACGTCGTTTCTAAAGTGGTTTCTTTAGAAAACAAACGTCTTCAGTACTGAGCACTGTACTGTGTGAAATAAGTTAATTCGGTTCTAGGAATCAGTTTCCTTTCTACGAAGATGGTTGAGTGCAGCAAGATCAAACTTTCCTTGTTAATGTAATCTAAAAAGATGGCCAAGTTAGCAGACTCACCTCATTTGTAAGGTAGTTTGTTTAGAAAATTAACATCTTTATTGCCGAACATTGTCCTGTGTGAAAAAAGCTCATTCGGTTCTAGGAATCACTTGCTTTCCTAAAAAAAAAAAAGTTGAGTGCAGCAAGTTCAAACTTTCCTTGTTAATGTAATCTAAAAAGATGCACAACTTAGTAGATTGGCCTCATTTCTAAAGTAGTTTCTTTACAAAAAAGAAACATCTTCAGTACCGAACACTGTACTGTGTGAAATAAGTTAATTAAACTTCTAGGAATCAGTTTAATTTCTACGAAGAAGGTTTAGTGCAGCAAGTTGAAACTTTCCTAGTTTGTGTAATCTTACAAGATGTACAAGTTAGTCCATTCACCTCATTTCTAAAGTAGTTTCTTTAGAAAAGAAACATCTTCATTACCGAACACTGAACTGTTTGAAATAAGTTAATTCGCTTCTAGGATTCAGTTTAATTTCTACGAAGAAGGTTGAGTGCAGCTAGTTTAAACTTTCCTTGTTAATGTCATCTAAAAAGATGGCCAAGTGAGAAGATTCGCCTCATTTGTAAAGTACTTTGTTGAGAAAAAAAACATCTTCATTGCCGAACATTGTACTGTGTGAAATAAGCTCATTTGGTTCTAGGAATCAGTTGCTTTCCTACAAAGAAGGTTGAGTGCAGCAAGTTCAAACTTTCCCAGTTTGTGTAATCTAACAAGATGTACAAGTTAGTGGATTCGCGTCATTTCTATATTAGTTTCTTTAGAAAACAAACATCTTTAGTACCGAACACTGTACTGTGTGAAATAAGTTAATTCGTTTCTAGGAATCACTTTCTTTTCTACGAAGATGGTTGAGTTTTGCAAGTTCAAACTTTCCTTGTTAATGTAATCTAAGAAGATGTCCAAGATAGTAGATTTGCATCATTGGTAAAGTAGTTTTTTGAGAAAACAAACATCTTTATTTCCGAACATTGTACTGTGTGAAAATGCTAATTTAGTTCTAGAATTCAGTTGCTTTCCTACAAAGACGGTTGAGTACAGCAAGTTCAAACTTTCCTTGTTAATGTAATGTAAAAAGATGCACAATGTAGTAGATTGGCCTCATTTCTAAAGTAGTTTCTTTAGTAAAGAAACATCCTCAGTTCCGAACACTGTACTGTGTGAAATAAGTTAATTCGCTTCTAGGAATCAGTTTAATTTCTATGAAGAAAGTTGAGTGTAGCAAGTTCAAATTCTCCTACTTTGCATAATCTAACAAGATGTACAAGTTAGTGGATTCGCCTCATTTCTAACGTAGTTCCCTTAGGAAAGAAACGTCTTCAGTACCAAACAGTGTACTGTGTGAAATAAGTTAATTCGCTTTCTAGGAATCAGTTTAATTTCTACGAAGATGGTTGAGTTTAGCAAGTTCAAACGTTCCTTGTTAATGTAATCTAAAACGAAGTCTAAGTTAGTAGATTCGCCTCATTTCTAAAGTAGTGTCTTTAGAAAACAAACCTTCATAGCCGAACATTGTACTGTGTGAAATGAGCTAATTCGGTTCTAGGAATCAGTTTACTTTCTACAAAGATGTTTGAGTGCAGCAAGTACAAACTTTCCTTGTTAATGTAATCTGAAAAGTTGCACAACTTAGTAGATTGGCCTCATTTCAAAAAGTCCTAGTTTGTTTAGAAAAAGAAACATCTTCATTACCGTACACTGTACTATGTGAAATGAGCTAGATCCGTTCTAGGAATCACTTGCTTTCCTACAAAGAAGGTTGAGTGCAGCAAGTTCAAACTGTCCTAGTTTGTGTAATCTAACAAGATATACTAGTTAGTGTATTCGCCTCATTTCTAAAGCAGTTTCTTTAGAAAAGAAACATCTTCAGTACCAAACCCTGTACTATGTGAAATAAGTAAATTCGGTTCTAGGAATCATTTTCCTTTCTACGAAGATGGTTGAGTGAAGCAAGTTCAAACTTTCCTAGTTTGTGTAATCTAACAAGATCTACAAGTTAGTGGAGTCGTGTAATTTCTAAATTAGTTTCTTTGGAAAACAAACATCTTCAGTACCGAACACTGTACTGTGTGAAATAAGTTCATTTGGTTCTAGGAATCAGTTTCCTTTCTACGAAGATGGTTGAGTTTAGCAAGTTCAAACTTTCCTAGTTAATGTAATTTAAA
Source organism: Orientallactaga sibirica (assembly GCA_036365145.1). Taxonomy (NCBI): domain Eukaryota; kingdom Metazoa; phylum Chordata; class Mammalia; order Rodentia; family Dipodidae; genus Orientallactaga; species Orientallactaga sibirica. The sequence continues at coordinate 112,306 of JAEOAD010002285.1, read as the reverse complement.
AGATGTCCAAGTTCGTAGATTCGCCTCATTTCTAAATTAGTTTCTTTAGAAAACAAACCTTCATACCCAAACATTGTACTGTGTGAAATAAGCTCATTCGGTTCTAGGAATCACTTGCTTTCCTACAAAGAAGGTTGAGTGCAGCAAGTTCAAACTTTCCTTGTTAATGTAATCTAAAAAGATGCACAACTTAGTAGATTGGGCTCATTTCTAAAGTAGTTTATTTAGAAAACAAACATCTTCATTACTGAACATATACTATGTGACATGAGCTAGTTCGGTTCTAGGGATCACTTGCTTTCCTACAAAGAAGGATGAGTGCAGCAAGTTCAAACTTTCCTCGTTTGTGTAATCTAAAAAGATGTACAAGTTAGCGGATTTGCATCGTTTCTAAAGTGGTTTCTTTAGAAAACAAACATCTTCAGTACTGAACACTGTACTGTGTGAAATAAGTTAATTCGGTTCTAGGAATCAGTTTCCTTTCTACGAGGATGGTTGAGTGCAGCAAGTTCAAACTTTCCTTGTCAATGTAATCTAAAAAGATGGCCAAGTTAGCAGATTCACCTCAATGGTAAGGTAGGTTGTTGAGAAAATTAACATCTTTACTGCCGAACATTGTACTGTGTGAAATAAGCTCATTCGGTTCTAGGAATCAGTTGCTTTCCTACAAAGACCGTTGAGCGCAGCAAGTTCAATCTTTCCTTGTTAATGTAATCTAAAAAGATGCACAACTTAGTAGATTGGCCTCATTTCTAACGTAGTTTGTTTACAAAACAAACATCTTCATTACCGAACACTATACTATGTGAAATGAGCTAGTTCGGTTCTAGGAATCACTTGCTTTCCTACGAAGAAGGTTGATTGCAGCAACTTCAAACTTTCCTAGTTTGTGTAATCTAACAAGATGTACAAGTTAGTGGATTCGCATCATTTCTAAAGTGGTTTCTTTAGAAAACAAACGTCTTCAGTACCGAATGTAGAGAGCTGCGAGGTGCCGCGCCTTGAATATGGCGCTGGCTTCTGCCTTCCGCCTTCCCGATGGCGAGTGCTCTCCTGGACAAACAAGTCCTTATTTGGAGGGAGAATCCCGGGAAAAGAGCCGTTCATGGTGGCACATGCCTTTCATCCCAGCACATGGGAGGCAGAGCAGGACTGCCACAAGTTCAAAGCCAGCCTGGTCTACATAGTGAGTTCCATGGCAGCCAGGACTACACAGTGAGAAGACCTTGGATTATGGGGACTTATGAACATCATTGTAATTGATAAAAACTATGGGGACCTTTAAATTTGCATGAATGCATTACATTTTACATCATATATGGTTATCAGTTTACGGGGGCCAGGGACAAAATGTGGTGGTTTGATTCAGGTGTCCCCCATAAACTTCAAGTGTTCTAAATGCTAGGTTCCCAGCTGATGGCAATTTGGGAATTAACACCTCCTGGAGGCAGAGTATGTTCCCAGCTGATGGCAATTTGGGAATTCACACCTCCTGGAGGCAGTATTGTTGGGGGCGGGCTTATGGGTATTATAACCAGCTTCCCCTTGCCAGTGTTTTGACCAATGCTAGCCTCGCAGCCGCCGTGGCTGTTAACTCAAAATATATAAATTATACTAGGGCTGCAAATTTATCCAGATTTTTGTCTAGTTTTCTATTACAGAATTGGTCGCTTGAATTTGAAGATACCTTAAAAGAACTGAGACTGGCAGTAGTTAATGTGAATTCTGCCCGCATGGACCTCTCCTTTGCCTCTGGATTGTCATCTTGGCTGATCTCCGCTATGAATCATCTGAAGGAATGGGCGCGTTTGGGTGCTCTTTAACAGGCCTTCTGTTACTGGTCTCTCTGGTTTGCTTGTGGTGTCTGTGTAAAATCAGGGTCACACAATGACGGGATGCAGCTATGATCATTCAAGCCTTTACTGCCATAGAGGCTGCACAGTCCCCCTAAGTCTGGCTGGCTACAACTAAAAGTTAATCTTCTTTCTGCTCAGGTTGCGAGGCTAAGCACTGCACTCTGGGTTAGCCCTAAAACTCCAGAGAAGAGCATGTTTGATTGCATGCGGGTTGATGCCCCAGATCCCGCCTCTGAGAAAAAGGCATCAGGGTTGCAAAAATACGCATCATCAGAGATCAGACCTCTACTCTTACCTGTGGCTTGTTTTAAAACATAAAAGGGGGAACTGTAGAGAGCTGCGAGGTGCCGCGCCTTAAAGATGGCACTGGCTTCCACCTTCCGCCTTCCCGATGACGAGTGCTGTCCTGGATAAACAAGTCCTTATTTGGCTTGGGCCGTGATCTAGGCTTGCTTCCGCATATGTGGACCTATCTGCATTCACCACGTGGCTTACCAGGGTAGGCTGTTCAAAGGCTTCTTAAGCTTTGGGAGGGCTTGTCCCGGGGTCAGTCAGTCAGTGAGTCAGTGAGTGAGTGAGTGAGTGAGTGAGGGAGTCAGTAAGTGAGTGAGTGAGTCACTGAGTGAGTCAGTGAGTGAGTCAGTGAAACAGTCAGTGAGTGAGTGAGTCAGTCAGTCAGTGAGAAAGTGAGTGAGTGAGTGAGTCAGTGAGTGAGTGAGTGAGTCAGTCAGTCAGTGAGTGAGTGAGTCAGTGAGTGAGTGAGTGAGTGAGTCAGTGAGTCAGTTAGTGAGTGAGTGAGTGAGTGAGTGAGTGAGTCAGTCAGTCAGTCAGTCAGTCAGAAGATTGTTCAAGGTTCCTGAATAAACTGCTTCAAGAAGAGTCCGAGCGTTGCGTCTTCCTTGCTGGTCGAGGCAGACGCGACAACCGAACAGAATACTGTGTGAAATAAGTTAATTCGTTTCTAGGAATCAGTTTCCTTTCTACGAAGATGGTTGAGTGCAGCAAGTTCAACCATTCCTTGTTAATGTAATCTAAAAAGATGGCCAAGTTAGCAGAGTCACCTCATTTGTAAAATAGTTTGTTGAGAAAATTAACATCTTTATTGCCAAACATTGTACTGTGTGAAATAAGCTCATTCGGTTCTAGGAATCACTTGCTTTCCTACAAAGAAGGTTGAGTGCAGCAAGTTGAAACGTTCCTTGTTAATGTAATCTAAAAAGATGCACAACTTAGTAGATTGGCCTCATTTCTAAAGTAGTTTCTTTAGAAAAGAAACATCTTCAGTACCGAACACTGTACAGTGTGAAATAAGTTAATTCATTTCTAGGAATCAGTTTAATTTCTACGAAGAGGGTTGAGTGCAGCAAGTTCAAACTTTCCTTGTTAATGTAATCCAAAAAGATGGCCAAATTAGAAGATTCACCTCATTTGTAAAGTACTTTGTTGAGAAAACAAACATCTTCATTGCCGAATATTGTACTGTGTGAAATAAGCTCATTCGGTTTTAGGAATCAGGGGCTTTCCTACAAAGAACGTTGAGTACAACAAGTTCAAAATTTCCTTGTTAATGTAATCTAAAAAGATGCACAACTTAGTAGATTGGCCTCATTTCTAAAGTAGTTTGTTTAGAAAACAAACATCTTCATTACCGAACACTGTACTATGTGAAATAAGCTAGTTCCGTTCTAGGAATCACTTGCTTTCCTATGAAGAAGGTTGAGTGCAGCAAGGTCAAACTTTCCTAGTTTGTGCACTCTAACAAGATGTACAAGTTAGTGGATTCGCCTCATTTCTAAAGTAGTTTCTTTAGAAAAGAAACATCTTCAGTACCGAACACTGTACTGTGTGAAATAAGTGAATTCGCTACCAGGAATCAGTTTAATTTCTTCGAAGATGGTTGAGTGCAGCAAGTTCAGACTTTCCTTGTTAATGTAATCTAAAAAGATGGCCAAGTTAGTAGATTCGCCTCATTTGTAAAATATTTTGTTAAGAAAACAAACATCTTCATTGCCAAACATTGTATTGTGAGAAATAAGCTCATTTGGTTCTAGGAATCAGTTGCTTTCCTACAAAGAAGGTTGAGTGCAGCAAGTTCAAACTTTCATTGTTAAGTTAATCTGAAAGGTTGCACAACTTAGTAGATTGGCCTCATTTCTAAAGTAGTTTGTTTACAAAACAAACATCTTCATTACCGAACACTATACTATGTGAAATGAGCTAGTTCGGTTCTAGGAATCACTTGCTTTCCTACGAAGAAGGTTGAGTGCAGCAAGTTCAAACTTTCCTCGTTTTGTAATCTAACAAGATTTACAAGTTAGTGGAATCACGTCGTTTCTAAAGTGGTTTCCTTATAAAACAAACATCTTCAGTACTGAACACTGTACTGTGTGAAATAAGTTAATTCGGTTCTAGGAATCAGTTTCCTTTCTACGAAGAATGTTGAGTGCAGCAAGTTCAAACATTCCTTGTTTATGTAATCTAAAAAAATGGACAAGTTAGCAGAGTCACCTCATTTGTAAAGTAGTTTGTTGAGAAAATTAACATCTTTATTGCCGAACATTGTACTGTGTGAAATAAGCTCATTCGGATCTAGGAATCACTTGGTTTCCTACAAAGAAGGTTGAGTGCAGCAAGTTCAAACTTTCCTTTTTAATGAAATCTTAAAAGATGCACAACTTAGTAGATTGGCCTCATTTCTAAAGTAGTTTCTTTAGAAAAGAAACATCTTCAGTACCGAACACTGTACAGTGTGAAATAAGTTAATTCCCTTCTAGGAATCAGTTTAATTTCTACGAAGAAGGTTGAGTGCAGCAAGTTGAAACTTTCCTTGTTAATGTAATCTAAAAAGATGGCCAAATTAGAAGATTCGCCTCATTTGTAAAGTACTTTGTTGAGAAAACAAACATCTTCATTGCCGAACATTGTACTGTGTGAAATAAGCTCATTCGGCTCTAGGAATCAGTTGCTTTCCTACAAAGAAGGTTGAGTGCAGCAATTTCAAACTTTCCTTGTTAATGTAATCTGAAAAGATGCACAACTTAGTAGATTGGTCTCATTTCTAAAGTAGTTTGTTGAGAAAACAAACATCTTTATTACCAACCCTGTACTATGTCAAATAAGCTAGTTACATTCTAGGAATCACTTCCTTTCCTAAGAAGAAGGTTGAGTGAAGCAATTTCAAACTTTCCTAGTTTGTGTAATCTAACAAGATGTACAAGTTAGTGGATTCAGCCTCATTTCTAACGAGTTTTCTTCAGAAAAGAAACATCTTCAGTACCAATCACTGTACTGTGTGAAATATGTTAATTAAACTTCTAGGAATCAGTTTAATTTCTTCGAAGATGGTTGAGTTTAACATGTTCAAACTTTCCTTGTTAATGTAATCTAAAATATGGCCAAGTTAGTAGATTTGCCTCACTGGTAAAGTAGTTCATTGAGAAAACAAACAACTTCATTGCCGAACATTGTACTGTGTGAAAAAAGCTCATTTGGTTCTAGAATTCAGTTGCTTTCCTACAAAGATGGTTGAGTGCTGCAAGGTGAAACTTTCCTTGTTAATGTTATACAAAAGATGCACAACTTAGTCGATTGGCCTCTTTTCTAAGGCAGTTTGTTGAGAAAACAAACAGTTTCTTTAGAAAACAAACATCTTCAGTACCGAACACTGTACTGTGTGAAATAAGTTAATTAACACTTCTAGGAATCAGTTTAATTTCTACGGAGAAGGTTGAATGCAGCAAGTTCAAACTTTCCTTGTTAATGTAATCTAAAAATGGCAAAGTAAGAAGATTCGCCTCATTTGTAAAGGTACTTTGTTGAGAAAACAAACATCTTCATTGCGAACATTGTACTGTGTGAAATAAGCTCATTCGGTTCTAGGAATCACTTGCTTTCCTACAAAGAAGGTTGAGTGCAGCAAGTTCAAACTTTCCTTGTTAATGTAATCTAAAAAGATGCACAACTCAGTAGATTGGCCTCATTTCAAAAGTAGTTTGTTTAGAAAACAAACATCTTCAGTACCGAACACTGTACTGTGTGAAATAAGTGAATTCAACGTCTAGGAATCAGTTTAATTTCTACGAAGAAGGTTGAGTGCAGCAAGTTCAAACTTTCCTAGTTTGTGTAATCTAACAAGATCTACAAGTTAGTGGATTCGCGTCATTTCTAAATTAGTTTCTTTAGAAAACAAACATCTTCAGTTCCGAACACTGTACTGTGTGAAATAAGTGAATTAAGCTTCTAGGAATCAGTTTAATTTCTCTACGAAAATGGTTGAGTGCAGCAAGTTCAAACTTTCCTTGTTAATGTAATCTAAAAAGATGGCTAAGCTAGGAGAGTCTCCTCATTTGTAAAGTTGTTTGTTGAGAAAATTAACATTTTTATTGCCGAACATTGTACTGTGTGAAATAAGTTCAAGCTCATTCAGTTCTAGAATTCAGGTGCTTTCCTAAAAAGACCGTTGAATGCAGCAAGTTCAAACTTTCCTTTTTAATGTAATCTAAAAAGATGCACAACTTAGTAGATTGGCCTCATTTCTAAAGCAGTGTCTTTAGAAAACAAACCTTCATGCCAAACATTGTACTGTGTGAAATGAGCTAATTCGGTTATAGGAATGAGTTCACTTTCTACAAAGATGGTTGAGTTTAGCAAGTTCAAACTTTCCTTGTTAATGTAATCTAAAAAGACGCACAAATTAGTGGATTCGCCTCATTTGTAAAGTAATTTCTTTAGAAAAGAAACATCTTCAGTACTGTACACTGTACTGTGTGAAATGAATTAATTAAACTTCTAGGAATCAGTTTAATTTCTATGAAGATGGTTGAGTGCAGCAAGTTCAAACTTTCCTTTTTAATGTAATTTGCAAAGATGGCCAAGTTAGTAGATTCACCTCATTTGTAAAGTAGCTTGTTGAGAAAACAAACGTCTTCATTGACGAACATTGTACTGTGTGAAAAAAGCTAATTCGGATCTAGAATTCAGTTGCTTTCCTACAAAGACGGTTGAGTGCAGCAAGTTCAAATATTCCTTGTTAATGTATGCTAAAAAGATGCACAAATTAGTGGATTCGCCTCATTTCTAAAGTAATTTCTTTAGAAGAGAAACATCTTCAGTACCGAACACTGTACTGTGTGAAATAAGTGAATTTGCTTCTAGGAATCAGTTCACTTTCTACGAAGATGGTTGAGTGCAGCAAGTTCAAACTTTCCTTGTTAATGTAATCTAAAACGATGGCCAAGTTAGCAGAGTCACCTCATTTGTACAGTAGTTTGTTGAGAAAATTAACATCTTTATTGCCGAACATTGTACTGTGTGAAATAAGCTCATTCGGTTCTAGGAATCACTTGTTTTCCTACAAAGAAGGTTGAGTGCAGCAAGTTCAAACATTCCTTGTTAATGTAATCTAAAAAGATGCACAACTTAGTGGATTTGCCTCATTTCTAAGGTAGTTCCTTTAGAAAAGAAACATCTTCAGCACTGAACACTGTACTGTGTGAAATAAGTGAATTCGCTTCTAGGAATCAGTTTAATTTCTACGAAGATGGTTGAGTGCAGCAAGTTCAAACTTTCCTTGTTAATGTAATCTAAAAAGATGGCCAAGTTAGTAGATTCGCCTCATTTGTAAAATAGTTTGTTGAGAAAACAAGCATCTTCATTACCGAACACTGTACTGTGTGAAATGAGCTAGTTCGGTTCTAGGAATCAGTTGCTTTCGTATAAAGAAGGTTGAGTGCAGCAAGTTCAAACTTTCCTTGTCAATGTAATGTAAAAAGATGCATAACTTAGTAGATTGGCCTCATTTCAAAAGTAGTTTCTTTAGAAAAGAAACATCTTCAGTACTGAACACTGTACTGTGTGAAATAAGGTAAATCGGGTCTAGGAATCAGTTTAATTTATACGAAGATGCTTGAGTGCAGCAAGTTCAAACTTTCCTTGTTTATTTTTTTTTTTTTTTAACCCTTGTGTCGAGGGCTGACTTTCAATAGATCGCAGCGAGGAGCTGCTCTGCTAAACAAACATCTTCAACCCCGACCCAGAAGCAGGTCGTCACGCATGGTTTAGCGCCAGGTTCCACACGAACGTGCGATCGTGTGACTTTCGAGGGCGGCCCCCTTTCCGGCCGCGCCCCCAAACTTTCCTTGTTAATGTAATCTAAAAAGATGCACAACTTAGTAGATTGGCCTCATTTCTAAAGTAGTTTGTTTACAATCAAACATCTTCATTACCGAACACTATACTATGTGAAATGAGCTAGTTCGGTTCTAGCAATCACTTGCTTTCCTACGAAGAAGGATGAGTGCAGCAAATTCAAACTTTCCTCGTTTGGTTAATCTAACATGATGTACAAGTTAGTGGATTCGCATCGTTTCTAAAGCGGTTTCTTTAAAAAACAAACATCTTCAGTACTGAACACTGTACTGTGTGAAATAAGTTAATTCGATTCTAGGAATCAGTTTCCTTTCTACGAATATGGTTGAGTGCAGCAAGTTCAAACTTTCCTTGTTAATGTAATCTAAAAAGATGGCCAAGTTAGCAGAGTCACCTCATTTATAAAATCGTTTGTTGAGAAAATTAACAACTTTATTGCCGAACATTGTACTGTGTGAAATAAGCTCATTTGGTTCTAGGAATCACTTGCTTTCCTACAAAGAAGGTTGAGTGCAGCAAGTTCAAACTTTCCTTGTTAATGGAATCTAAAAGATGCACAACTTAGTAGATTGGCCTCATTTCTAAAGTAGTTTCTTTAGAAAAGAAACATCTTTAGTACCGAACACTGTACTGTGTGAAATGAGTTAATTAAACTTCTAGGAATCAGTTTAATTTCTACGAAGATGCTTGAGTGCAGCAAGTTCAAACTTTCCTAGTTTGTGTAATCTAACAAGATGTACAAGTAACTGGATTCTCGTCCTTTCTAAATTAGTTTCCTTAGAAAACAAACATCTTCAGTACTAAACACTGTACTGTGGGAAATAAGTTAATTCGGTTCTAGGAATCAGTTTCCTTTCTATGAAGATGGTTGAGTTTAGCAAGTTCAAACTTTCCTTGTTAATGTAATCTAAAAAGATGTCCAAGTTAGTAGATTCGCCTCATTTCTAAAGTAGTTTCTTTAGAAAACAAACCTAAATTGCCAAACTTTGTACTGTGTGAAATGAGCTAATTCGGTTCCAGTAATCAGTTTACTTTCTAAGAAGATGGTTGAGTTTAGCAAGTTCAAACTTTCCTTGATAATGTGCTCTAAAAAGATGTCCAAGATAGTAGATTTTCCTCATTGGTAAAGTAGTTTGTTGAGAAAACAAACATCTTCATCGCTGAACATTATACTGTGTGTAAAAAGCTAATTCAGTTCTAGAATTCAGTTGCTTTCCTACAAAGAAGGCTAAGTGCAGCCAGTTCAAACTTTCCCTGTAAATGTAATCTAAAAAGATGCACAACGTAGTAGATTGGCCTCATTGCTAAAGTAGTTTCCTTAGGAAAGAAACAACTTCAGTACCGAACACTGTACTGTGTGAAATAAGGTAATTCGCTTCTAGGAATCAGTTTAATTTCTATGAAGAAGGTTGAGTGCAGCAAGTTCAAACTCTCCTAATTTGTGTAATCTAACAAGATGTACAAGTTAGTGCATTCGCCTCATTTCTAAAGTGGTTTCTTTAGAAAAGAAACATCTTCAGTACCGATCACTGTACTGTGTGAAATAAGGTAATTCGGGTCTAGGAATCAGTTTAATTTCTACGAAGATGGTTGAGTGCAGCAAGTTCAAACTTTCCTTCTTAATGTAATCTAAAAAGATGCACAGCTTAGAAGATTGGCCTCATTTCTAAAGTAGTTTGTTTACAAAACAAACATCTTCATTACAAACACTATACTATGTGAAATGAGCTAGTTCGGTTCTAGGAATCACTTGCTTTCCTACGAAGAAGGTTGAGTGCAGCAAGTTTAAACTTTCCTTGTTAATGTAATCTGAAAAGATGCACAACTTAGTAGATTGGCCTCATTTCTAAAATAGTTTATTTAGAAAAGAAACATCTTCAGTACTGAACATTGTACTGTGTGAAATAATGTAAATAGGTTCTAGGAATCAGTTTAATTTCTAAGAAGATGGTTGAGTCCAGCAAGTTCAAACTTTCCTCGTTAATGTAAGCTAAAAAGATGGTCAAGGTAGCAGAGTTACCTCATTTGTAAAATAGTTTGTTGAGAAAATTAACATCTTTATTGCCGAATATTGTACTGTGTGAAAGAAGCTCATTCGGTTCTAGGAATCAGTTGCTTTCCAATAAAGAAGGTTGAGTGCAGCAAGTTCAAACTTTCCTTGTTAATGTAATCTAAAAAGATGCACAGCTTAGTAGATTGGCCTCATTTCTAAAGTAGTTTGTTTACAAAACAAACATCTTCATTACCGAACACTATGCTATGTGAAATAAGCTAGTTCCATTCTAGGAATCACTTGCTTTCCTACGAAGAAGGTTGAGTGCAGCAAGTTCAAACTTTCCCAGTTTGTGTAATATAACAAGATGTACAAGATAGTGGTTTTGCCTCATTTCTAAAGTAGTTTCTTTAGAAAAGAAACATCTTCAGTACCGAACACTGTACTGTGTGAAATAAGTGAATTCACTTCTAGGAATCAGTTTAATTTCTACGAAGATGGTTGAGTGCAGCAAGTTCAAACTTTCTTTGTAATGTAATCTAAAAAGATGGCCAACTTAGTAGATTCGCCTCATTTGTAAAGTAGTTTGTGGAGAAAACAAACATCTTCATTGCCAAACAGTGTACTGTGAGAAAAAAAGCTCATTCGGTTCTGGGAATCAGTTCCTTTCCTACAAAGAAGGTTGAGTGCAGCAAGTTCAAACTTTCCTTGTTCATGTAATCTGAAAAGATGCACAACTTAATAGATTGACCTCATTTCTAAAGTAGTTTCTTTAGAAAAGAAACATCTTCAGTACTGAACACTGTACTGAGTGAAATAAGGTAAATAAGTTCTAGGAATCAGTTTAATTTCTAAGAAGATAGTTGAGTGCAGCAAGTTCAAACTTTCCTTGTTAATGTAATCTAAAAAGATGGCCAAGTTAGCAGTGTCACCTCATTTGTAAAATAGCTTGTTGAGAAAATTAACATCTTTATTGCCGAACATTGTACTGTGTGAAATAAGCTCAATCGGTTCTAGGAATCACTTGCTTTCCTACAAAGAAGGTTGAGTGCAGCAAGTTCAAACTTTCCTTGTTAATGTAATCTGAAAAGATGCACAACTTAGTAGATTGGCCTCATTTCTAAAGTAGTTTCTTTAGAAAAGAAACATCTTTAGTACAGAACACTATACAGTGTGTAATAAGTTAATTCGCTTCTAGGAATCAGTTTAATTTCTACGAAGAAGGTTGATTGCAGCAAGTTCAAACTTTTCTTGTTAATGTAATCTAAAAAGATGGCCAAGTTAGAAGATTCGCCTCATTTGTAAAGTACTGTGTTGAGAAAACAAACATCTTCATTGCCGAACATTGTACTGTGTGAAATAAGCTCATTCGGTTCTAGGAATCAGTTGCTTTCCTACAAAGAAGGTTGAGTGCAGCAAGTTCAAACTTTCCTTGTTAATGTAATCTAAAAAGATGCACAACTTAGTAGATTGGCCTCATTTCTAAAGTAGATTGTTTAGAAAACAAACATCTTCATTACTGAACAGTGTACTATGTGAAATAAGCTAGTTCCGTTCTAGGAATCACTTGCTTTCCTCCAAAGAAGGTTGAGTGCAGCAAGTTCAAACTTGCCTAGTTTGTGTAATCTAACAAGATGTACAAGATAGTGGTTTCGCCTCATTTCTAAAGTAGTTTCTTTAGACAAGAAACATCTTCAGTACCGAACACTGTACTGTGTGAAATAAGTGAATTAGCTTCTAGGAATCAGTTTAATTTCTACTAAAGATGGTTGAGTGCAGCAAGTTCAAACTTTCTTTGTTAATGTAATCTGAAAACATGGCCAAGTTAGTAGATTCACCTCATTTGTAAAGTAGTTTGTGGAGAAAACAAACATCTTCATTGCCAAACATTGTACTGTGTGAAATAAGCTCATTCGGTTATAGGAATCATTTGCTTTCCTACAAAGAAGGTTGAGTGCAGCAAGTTCAAACTTTCCTCCTTTGTGTAATGTAACAAGATTTACAAGTTAGTGGATTCGGGTCGTTTCTAAAGTGGATTCCTTATAAAACAAACATCTTCAGTAGTGAACACTGTACTGTGTGAAATAAGTTAATTAGGTTCTAGGAATCAGTTTCCTTTCTTCGAAGATGGTTGAGTGCAGCAAGTTCAAACTTTCCTTGTTAATGTAATCTAAAAAGGTGGCCAAGTTAGCAGAGTCAACTCATTTGTAAAGTAGTTTGTTGAGAAAATTAACATCTTTATTGCCGAAAATTGTACTGTGTGAAATAAGCTCATTCGGTTCTAGGAAACACTTGCTTACCTACAAAGAAGGTTGAGTGCAGCAAGTTCAAACTTTCCTTGTTAATGTAATCTGAAAAGATGCACAACTTAGTAGATTGGCCTCATTTCTAAAGTAGTTTGTTTACAAAACAAACATCTTCATTACCGAACACTATACTATGTGAAATGAGCTAGTTCGGTTCTAGGAATCACTTGCTTTCCTACGAAGAAGGTTGAGTGCAGCAAGTTCAAACATTCCTTGTTAATGTAATCTGAAAAGATGCACAACTTAGTAGATTGACCTCATTTCTAAAGTAGTTTCTTTAGAAAAGAAACATCTTCAGTACTGAACACTGTACTGAGTGAAATAAGGTAAATAGGTTCTAGGAATCAGTTTAATTTCTAAGAAGATGGTTGAGTGCAGCAAGTTTAAACTTTCCTTGTTAATGTAATCTGAAAAGATGCACAACTTAGTAGATTGGCCTCATTTCTAAAATAGTTTATTTAGAAAAGAAACATCTTCAGTACTGAACATTGTACTGTGTGAAATAATGTAAATAGGTTCTAGGAATCAATTTAATTTCTAAGAAGATGGTTGAGTCCAGCAAGTTCAAACTTTCCTCGTTAATGTAAGCTAAAAAGATGGTCAAGGTAGCAGAGTTACCTCATTTGTAAAATAGTTTGTTGAGAAAATTAACTTCTTTATTGCCGAATATTGTACTGTGTGAAAGAAGCTCATTCGGTTCTAGGAATCAGTTGCTTTCCAATAAAGAAGGTTGAGTGCAGCAAGTTCAAACTTTCCTTGTTAATGTAATCTAAAAAGATGCACAGCTTAGTAGATTGGCCTCATTTCTAAAGTAGTTTGTTTACAAAACAAACATCTTCATTACCGAACACTATGCTATGTGAAATAAGCTAGTTCCATTCTAGGAATCACTTGCTTTCCTACGAAGAAGGTTGAGTGCAGCAAGTTGAAACTTTCCCAGTTTGTGTAATATAACAAGATGTACAAGATAGTGGTTTTGCCTTATTTCTAAAGTAGTTTCTTTAGAAAAGAAACATCTTCTGTACCGAACACTGTACTGTGTGAAATAAGTGAATTCACTTCTAGGAATCAGTTTAATTTCTACGAAGATGGTTGAGTGCAGCAAGTTCAAACTTTCTTTGTTAATGTAATCTAAAAAGATGGCCAACTTAGTAGATTCGCCTCATTTGTAAAGTAGTTTGTGGAGAAAACAAACATCTTCATTGCCAAACAGTGTACTGTGAGAAAAAAACTCATTCGGTTCTGGGAATCAGTTGCTTTCCTACAAAGAAGGTTGAGTGCAGCAAGTTCAAACTTTCCTTGTTAATGTAATCTGAAAAGTTGCACAACTTAGTAGATTGGCCTCATTTCTAAAGTAGTTTGTTTACAAAACAAACATCTTCATTACCGAACACTGTACTATGTGAAATGAGTTAGTTCGGTTCTAGGAGTCACTTGCTTTCCTACGAAGAAATTGAGTGCAGCAAGTTCAAACTTTCCTCGTTTGTGTAATCTAACAAGATTTACAAGTTAGTGGATTCGGGTCGTTTCTAAAGTGGTTTCCTTATAAAACAAACATCTTCAGTAGTGAACACTGTACTGTGTGAAATAAGTTAATTCGGTTCTAGGAATCACTTGCTTTCCTACGAAGAAGGTTGAGTGCAGCAAGTTCAAACATTCCTTGTTAATGTAATCTGAAAAGATGCACAACTTAGTAGATTGACCTCATTTCTAAAGTAGTTTCTTTAGAAAAGAAACATCTTCAGTACTGAACACTGTACTGAGTGAAATAAGGTAAATAGGTTCTAGGAATCAGTTTAATTTCTAAGAAGATGGTTGAGTGCAGCAAGTTCAAACTTTCCTTGTTAATGTAATCTAAAAAGATGGCCAAGTTCGCAGAGTCACCTCATTTGTAAAATAGTTTGTTGAGAAAATTAACATCTTTATTGCTGAACATTGTACTGTGTGAAATAAGCTCAATCGGTTCTAGGAATCACTTGCTTTCCTACAAAGAAGGTTGAGTGGAGCAAGTTCAAACATTCCTTGTTAATGTAATCTGAAAAGATGCACAACTTAGTAGATTGGCCTCATTTCTAAAGTAGTTTCTTTAGAAAAGAAACATCTTCAGTATAGAACAGTATACAGTGTGAAATAAGTTAATTCGCTTCTAGGAATCAGTTTAATTTCTACGAAGAAGGTTGAGTGCAGCAAGTTCAAACTTTCCTTGTTAATGTAATCTAAAAAGATGGCCAAGTTAGAAGATTCGCCTCATTTGTAAAGTACTGTGTTGAGAAAACAAACATCTTCATTGCCGAACATTGTACTGTGTGAAATAAGCTCATTCGGTTCTAGGAATCACTTGCTTTCCTACAAAGAAGTTTGAGTGCAGCAAGTTCAAACTTTCCTTGTTAATGTAATCTAAAAAGATGCACAACTTAGTAGATTGGCCTCATTTCTAAAGTAGATTGTTTAGAAAACAAACATCTTCATTACCGAAGACTGTACTTTGTGAAATAAGCTAATTCTGTTCTAGGAATCACTTGCTTTCCTCCAAAGAAGGTTGAGTGCAGCAAGTTCAAACTTTCCTTGTTAACGTAATCTAAAAAGATGCGCAACTTAGTAGATTGGCCTCATTTCTAATGCAGTTTCTTTAGAAAAGAAACATCTTCAGTAACGAACACTGTACTGTGTGAAATAAGTGAATTCGCTTCTAGGAATCAGTTTAATTTCTACGAAGATGGTTGAGTTTAGCAAGTTCAAACTTTCCTTGTTAATGTGCTCTAAAAAGATGTCCAAGTTAATAGATTTGCCTCATTGGGAAATTAGTTTGTTGAGAAAACAAACATCTTCATTGCCGAACATTGTACTGTGTGAAAAAAGCTAATTTAGTTCTAGAATTCAGTTGCTTTCCTACAAAGAATGCTGAGTGCAGCCAGTTCAAACTTTCCTTGTTAATGTATTCTAAAAAGATGCACAACTTAGTAGATTGGCCTCATTTCCAAAGTAGTTTCCTTAGAAAAGAAACATCTTCAGTACCGAACACTGTACTGTGTGAAATAAGTTAATTCGCTTCTCAGAATCAGTTTAATTTCTACGAAGAAGGTTGAGTGCAGCAAGTTAAAACTTTCCTTGTTAATGTAATCTAAAATGATGGCCAAGTTAGAAGATTCTCCTGATATGTAAAGTACTTTGTTGAGAAAACAAACATCTTCATTGCGGAACATTGTACTGTGTGAAATAAGCTCATTCGGTTCTAGGAATCAGTTGCTTTACTACAAAGAAGGTTGAGTGCAGCAAGTTCAAACTTTCCCAGTCAATTTAATCTAAAAAGATGGCCAAGTTAGTAGATTCGCCTCATTTGTAAAGTAGTTTGTTGAGAAAACTAACATCTTCATTGCTGAACATTGTACTGTGTGAAATAAGGTCATTCGGTAATAGGAATCATTGCTTTCCTACAAAGAAGGTTGAATGCAGCAAGTTCAAACTTTCCTTGTTAATGTAATCTGAAAAGATGCACAAATTAGTAGATTGGCCTCATTTCTAAAGTAGTTTGTTTACAAAACAAACATCTTCATTACCGAACACTATGCTTTGTGAAATGAGCTAGTTCGGTTCCAGGAATCACTTGCTGTCCTACGAAGAAGGATTAATGCAGCAAGTTCAAACTTTCCTCGTTTGTGTAATCTAACAAGATATACAAGTTAGTGGATTCACGTCGTTTCTAAAGGGTTTCTTTAGAAAACAAACATCTTCAGTACTGAACACTGTACTGTGTGAAATAAGTTAATTCGTTTCAAGGAATCAGTTTCCTTTCTACGAAGATGGTTGAGTGCAGCAAGTTCAAACTTTCCTTGTTAATGTAGTGTAAAAAGATTGCCAAGTTTGCAGAGTCACCTCATTTGTAAAATAGCTTGTTGACAAAACAAACATATTCATTGCCGAACATTGTACTGTGTGAAATAAGCTCATTCGGTTCTAGGAATCACTTGCTTTGCTACAAAGAAGGTTGAGTGCAGCAAGTTCAAACTTTCCTTGTTAATGTAATCTGAAAAGATGCAAAACTTAGTAGTTTGGCCTCATTTCTAAAGTAGTTTGTTTACAAAACAAACATCTTCATTACCGAACCCTATACTATGTGAAATGAGCCAGTTCGGTTCTAGGAATCACTTGCTTTCCTACAAAGAAGGTTGAGTGCAGCAAGTTCAAACTTTCCTTGTTAATGTAATCTAAAAAGAAGCACAACTTAGTAGATTGGCCTCATTTCTAAAGTGGTTTCTTTAGAAAAGAAACATCTTCAGAACCGAACACTGTACTGTGTGAAATAAGTTAATTCGCTTCTAGGAATCAGTTTAATTTCTACGAAGAAGGTTAAGTGCAGCAAGTTCAAACTTTCCTTGTTTATGTAATGTTAAAAGATGGCCAAGGTAGAAGATTCGCCTCATTTGTTAAGTACTTTGTTGAGAAAACAAACATCTTCATTGCCGAACATTGTATTGTGTGAAATAAGCTCATTCGGTTCTAGGAAACAGTTGCTTTCCTACAAAGAAAGTTGAGTGCAGCAAGTTCAAACTTTCCTTGTTAATGTAATCTAAAAAGATGGCCAAGTTAGTAGATTCGCCTCATTTGTAAAGTACTTTCTTGAGAAAACAAAAATCTTCATGTTCGAACACTGTACTGTGTGAAATAAGCTCATTCAGTTCTAGGAATCAGTTTAATTTCTACGAAGAAGGTTCAGTGCAGCAAGTTCAAACTGTCCTAGTTTGTGTAATCTAACAAGATGTACAAGTTAGTGCATTCGCCTCATTACTAAAGTAGTTTCTTTAGAAAAGAAACGTCATCAGTACTGAGAACTGTACTGTGTGAAATAAGGTAGTTCGGTTCTAGGAATCAGTTTAATTTCTACGAAGAAGATTGAGTGCAGCAAGTTCAAACTGTCCTAGTTTGTGTAATCTAACAAGGTGTACAAGTTAGTGCATTCGCCTCATTACTAAAGTAGTTTCTTTAGAAAAGAAACATCATCAGTACTGAGCACTGTACTGTGTGAAATAAGGTAGTTCGGTTCTAGGAATCAGTTTAATTTCTACGAAGAAGATTGAGTGCAGCAAGTTCAAACTGTCCTAGTTTGTGTAATCTACCAAGATGTACAAGTTAGTGCATTCGCCTCATTTCTAAAGTAGTTTCTTTAGAAAAGAAACATCATCAGTACCGAGCACTGTACTGTGTGAAATAAGTTAATTCAGTTCTAGGAATCAGTTTCCTTTCTACGAAGATGGTTGAGTGCAGCAAGTTCAAACTTTCTTTGTTAATGTAATCTAAAAAGATGGCCACGTTAGCAGAGTCACCTCATTTGTAAAATAGTTTTTTGAGAAAATTAACATCTTTATTGCCGAACATTGTACTGTGTGAAATAAGCTCATTCGGTTCTAGGAATCAGTTGCTTTCCTACAAAGAAGGTTGAGTGCAGCAAGTTCAAACTTTCCTTGTTAATGTAATCTAAAAAGATGCACAACTTAATAGATTGGCCTCATTTCTAAAGTGGTTTCTTTAGAAAAGAAACATCTTCCGTACCGAACACTGTACAGTGTGAAATAAGTTAATTGGCTTCTAGGAACCAGTTTAATTTCTACGAAGAAGGTTGAGTGCAGCAAGTACAAATTTTCCTCGTTAATGTAATCTAAAAAGATGGCCAAGTTAGAAGATTCGCCTCATTTGTAAAGTACTTTCTTGAGAAAACAAACATTTTCATTGCCGAACATTGTACTGTGTGAAATAAGCTCATTCGGTTCTCGGAATCAGATGCTTTCCTACAAAGAAGGTTGAGTGCAGCAATTTCAAACTTTCCATGTTAATGTAACTGAAAATATGCACTACTTAGTAGATTGGTCTCATTTCTAAAGTAGTTTGTTTAGAAAACAAACATCTTCATTAAAAAACACTGTACTATGTGAAATAACCTAGTTATGTTCTAGGAATCACTTGCTTTCCTAAGAAGAAGGTTGAGTGCAGCAAGTTCAAACTTTCCTAGTTTGTGTAATCTAACAAGATGTACAAGTAAGTGGATTCGCCTCATTTCTAACGAGTTCCTTCTGAAAAGAAACATCTTCAGTACCAAACACTGTACTGTGTGAAATAAGTTAATTCGGTTCTAGTAATCACTTTCCTTTCTACGAAGATGGTTGAGTGCAGCAAGTTCAAACTTTCCTTGTTAATGTAATCTAAAAAGATGGCCAAGTTAGCAGAGTCACCTCATTGGTAAAATAGTTTGTTGAGAAAATTAACATCTTTATAGCCGAACATTGTACTGTGTGAAATAAGCTCATTCGGTTCTAGGAATCACTTGCTTTCCTACAAAGAAGGTTGAGTGCAGCAAGTTCAAACTTTCCTTGTTAATGTAATCTAAAAAGATGCACAACTTAGTAGATTGGCCATATTTCTAAAGTAGTTTCTTTAGAAAAGAAACATCTTCAGTACTGAACACTCTACTGTGTGAAATGAGTTAATTCGCTTCTAGGAATCAGTTTAATTTCTACAAAGAAGGTTGAGTGCAGCCAGTTCAAACTTTCCTTGTTAATGTAATCTAAAAAGATGGCCAAGTTAGTAGATTCGCCTCATTTGTAAAGTAGTTTGTTGAGAAAATTAACATCTTTATTTCCGAACATTGTACTGTGTGAAATAAGCTCATTCGGTTCTGGGAATCACTTGCTTTCGTACAAAGAAGGTTGAGTGCAGCAAGTTCAAACTTTCCCTGTTAATGGAATCTAAAAAGATGCACAACTTAGTAGATTGGTCTCATTTCTAAAGTAGTTTCTTTAGAAAAGAAACATCTTCAGTACCGAACACTGTACTGTGTGAAATGAGTTAATTCGCTTCTAGGAATCAGTTTAACTTCTATGAAGATGGTTGAGTGCAGCAAGTTCAAACTTTCCTACTTTGTGTAATCTAAGAAGATGTACAAGTTAGTGGATTCGCCTTATTTCTAACGAGTTCCTTCAGAAAAGAAACATCTTCAGCACCGAACACTGTACTGTGGGAAATAAGTTAATTCGGTTCTAGGAATCAGTTTCCTTTCTCTGAAGATGGTTCAGTTTAGCAAATTCAAACTTTCCTTGGTAATGTAATCTAAAAGATGTCCAAGTTAGTAGATTCGCCTCATATCTAAGGTAGTCTCCTCAGAAAACAAACCTAAATTGCCAAACTGTGTACTGTGTGAAATGAGCTAATTCAGTTCTAGGAATCAGTTTACTTTCTACGAAGATGGTTGAGTTTAGCAAGTTCTAACTTTCCTTGTTAATGTGCTCTAAAAAAGATGTCCAAGTTAGTAGATTTGCCTCATTGGTAAAGTAGTTTGTTGAGAAAACAAACATCTTCATTGCCGAACATTGTACTGTGTGAAAAAGCTAATTTAGTTCCAGAATTCAGTTTGCTTTCCTATAAAGAAGGTTGAGTGCAGCCAGTTCAAACTTTCCTTGTTAATGTAATCTAAAAAGATTCACAGCGTAGTAGATTGGCCTCATTTCTAAAGTATTTTCTTTAGAAAATAAACATCTTCAGTACCGAACACTGTACTGTGTGAAATAAGTTAATTCGCTTCTAGGAATCAGTTTAATATCTACGAAGAAGGTTGAGTGCAGCAAGTTCAAACTTTCCTTGTTAATGTAATCTAAAAAGATGCACAACTTAGTAGATTGGCCTCATTTCTAATGTAGTTTGTTTAGAAAACAAACATCCTTATTACCGAACACTGTACTATGTGAAATAAGCTAGTTCCGTTCTAGGAATCACATGGTTTCCTACGAAGAAGGTTGAGTGCAGCAAGTTCAAATTTTCCTAGTTTGTGTAATCTAACAAGATGTACAAGGTAGTGCATTCGCCTCATTTCTAAAGTAGTTTCTTTAGAAAAGAAACATCTTCAGTACCGAACACTGTTCTGTGTGAAATAAAGTAATTCGTTTCTAGGAATCAGTTTAATTTCTACGAAGATGGTTGAGTGCAGCAAGTTCAAACTTTCCTTGTTAATGTAATCTAAAAAGATGGCTAAGCTAGCAGAGTCACCTCATTTGTAAAGTATTTTCTTGAGAAAATTAACATCTTTATTGCCGAACATTTTACTGTGTGAAATAAGCTCATTCGGTTCCAGGAATCTCTTGATTTCCTACAAAGATGCACAACTTAGTAGATTGGCCTCATTTCTAAAGTAGTTTGTTTAGAAAAGAAACATCTTCAGTACCGAACACTGTACAGTGTGAAATAAGTTAATTCGCTTCAAGGAAACAATTTAATTTCTACGAAGAAGGTTGAGTACAGCAAGGTCAAACTTTCCATGTTAATGTTATCTAAAAAGATGGCCAAGTTAGAATATTCGCCTCCTGTGTAAAGTACTTTGTGAGAAAACAAACATCTTCATTGCCGAACATTGTACTGTGTGAAATACGCTCATTCGGTTCTAGGAATCAGTTGCTTTCCTACAAAGAATTTTGAGTGCAGCAAGTTCAAACTTTCCTTGTTAATGTAATCTAAAAAGATGCACAACTTAGTAGATTGGCCTCTTTTCTAAAGTAGTTTGTTTAGAAAACAAACATCATCATTACCGAACACTGTACTATGTGAAATGAGCTTGTTCCGTTCTAGGAATCACTTACTTTCCTACGAAGAAGGTTGAGTGGAGCAAGTTCAAACTTTCCTAGTTTGTGTAATCTAAGAAGATGTACAAGTTAGTGGTTTCGTGTCGTTTCTAGAGTGGTTTCTTTAGAAAACAAACATCTTCAGTACTGAACACTGTACTGTGTGAAATAAGCTCATTCGGTTCTAGGAATCAGTTGCTTTCCTACAAAGATGATTGAGTTTAGCAAGTTCAAACTTTCCTTGTTAATGTATTCTAAAAAGATGTCCAAGTTAGTAGATTTGCCTCATTTCTAAAGTAGTTTCTTTAGAAAAGAAACATCTTCAGTACCGAACACTGTTCTGTGTGAAATAAGGTAATTCGGTTCTCGGAATCAGTTGCTTTCCTACAAAGAAGGTTGAGTGCAGCAAGTTCAAACTTTCCTTGTTAAAGTAATCTAAAAAGATGCACAACTTAGTAGATTGGCCTCATTTCTAAAGTAGTTTGTTTAGAAAACAAACATCTTCATTACCGAACACTGTACTATGTGAAATAAGCTAGTTTCGATTCTAGGAATCACTTGCTTTCCTACGAAGAAGGTTGAGTGCAGCAAGTTCAAACTTTCCTAGGTTGTGTAATCTAACAAGATATACAAGTTAGTGCATTCGCCTCATTTCTAAAGTAGTTTCTTTAGAAAAGAACCATCTTCAGTACCGAAACTGTTCTGTGTGAAATAAGGTAATTCGGTTCTAGGAATCAGTTTAATTTCTCACGAAGATGGTTGAGTGCAGCAAGTTCAAACTTTCCTTGTTAATGTAATCTAAAAGATGCACAACTTAGTAGATTGGCCTCATTTCAAAAGTAGTTTGTTTACAAAACAAACATCTTCATTACCGAACACTATACTATGTGACATGAGCTAGTTCGGTTCTAGGAATCACTTGCGTTCCTACGAAGAAGGTTGAGTGCAGCAGGTTCAAACTTTCCTCGTTTGTTTAATCTAACAAGATGTACCAGTTAGTATATTTGCCTCATTTGTAAAGTGGTTTGTTGAGCAAACATACATCTTCATTGCGGAATATTGTACTGTGTGAAAAAAGTTAATTCGAATCTGGAATTCAGTCGCTTTCCTACAAAGACGGTTGAGTGCAGCAATTTCAAACATTCCTTGTTAATGTAATCTAAAAAGATGCACAACTTAGTGGATTCGCCCCATTTCTAAAGTAATTTCTTTAGAAAAGAAACATCTTCATTACCGAACACTGTACTGTGTGAAATAAGTTAATTCGCTTCCAGGAATCAGTTTAATTTCTACGAAGATGGTTGAGTGCAGCAAGTTCATACTTTCCTTGTTAATGTAATCTGCAAAGATGGCCAAGTTAGTAGATTCACCTCATTTGTAAAGTAGTTTGTTAAGAAAACAAACATCTTCATTGTGGAACAAATGTACTGTGTGAAAAAAGCTAATTCGGATCTAAAATTTTGTTGCTTTCCTACAAAGACGGTGGAGTGCAGCAAGTTCAAACATTCCTTGTTAATGTATTCTAAAAATGTGCACAACGTAGGGGATTAGCCTCATTTCTAAAGTAATTTCTTTAGAAAAGAAACATCTTCAGTACCGAACACTGTACTGTGTGAAATGAGGTAATTTGGTTCTAGGAATCAGTTTAATTTCTACGAAGATGGTTGAGTGCAGCAAGATCAAACTTTCCTTGTTAATGTAATCTAAAAAGATGGCCAAGTTAGCAGAGTCACCTCATTTGTAAAGTATTTTGTTGAGAAAATTAACATCTTTATTCCCAAACATTGTATTGCGTGAAATAAGCTCATTCGGTTTCAGGAATCTCTTGCTTTCCTACAAAGAAGGTTGAGTGCAGCAAGTTCAAAATTTCCTTGTTAATGTAAACTAAAAAGATGCACAACTTAGTAGATTGGCCTCATTTCTAAAGTAGTTTGTTTAGAAAAGAAACATCTTCTGTACCGAACACTGTACAGTGTGAAATAAGTTAATTCGCTTCAAGGAATCAGTTTAATTTCTACGAAGAAGGTTGAGTACAGCAAGTTCAAACTTTCCTTGTTAATGTAATCTAAAAAGATGGCCAAGTTAGTAGATTCGCCTCATTTGTAAAGTAGTTTGTTGAGAAAACAAACATCTTCATTGCTGAACATTGTACTGTGTGAAATAAGCTCATTCGGTTCTAGGAATCAGTTGCTTTCCTACAAAGAAGGTTGAGTGCAGCAAGTTCAAACTTTCCTTGTTAATGTAATCTAAAAAGATGCACAGCTTAGTAGATTGGCCTCATTTCTAAAGTAGTTTGTTTAGAAAACAAACATCATCATTACCGAACACTGTACTATGTGAAATGAGCTAGTTCCATTCTAGGAATCAGTTGCTTTCCTACGAAGAAGGTTGAGTTCATCAAGTTCAAACTTTCCTAGTTTTTGTAATCTGAGAAGATTTACAAGTTAATGGTTTCGAGTCGTTTCTAAAGTGGTTTGTTTAGAAAACAAACATCTTCAGTTCTGAGCACTGTACTGTTTGAAATAAGTTAATTCGATTCTAGGAATCAGTTTCCTTTCTACGAAGATGGTTGAGTGCAGCAAGTTCAAACTTTCCTTGTTAATGTAATCTAAAAAGATGGCCAAGTTAGCAGATTCACCTCATTTGTAAGGTAGTTTGTTGAGAAAATTAACATCTTTATTGCCGAACATTGTACTGTGTGAAATAAGCTCATTCGGTTCTAGGAATCAGTTGTTTTCCTACAAAGAAGGTTGAGTGCAGCAAGTTCAAACTTTCCTTGTTAATGTAATCTAAAAAGATGCACAACTTAGTAGATTGGTCTCATATCTAAAGTAGTTCCTTTAGAAAAGAAACATCTTCACTACCGAACACTGTACTGTGTGAAATAAGTGAATTCGCTTCAAGGAATGAGTTTAATTTCTACGAAGAAGGTTGAGTGCAGCAAGTTCAAACTTTCCTAATTTGTGTAATCTAACAAGATATACAAGTTACTTTATTCGCGTCATTTCTAAATTAGTTTCTTTAGAAAATGAACATCTTCAGTACCGAACACTGTACTGTGTGACATAAGTTAATTCGGTTCTAGGAATCAGTTTCCTTTCTACGAAGATTGTTGAGTTTAGCAAGTTCAAACTTTCCTTGTTAATGTAATCTAAAAAGATGTCCAAGTTAGTAGATTCACCTCATTTCTAACGTTGTTTCTTTGCAAAACAAACCTAAATTGCCAAACTTTGTACTGTGTGAAATGAGCTAATTCGGTTCTAGGAATCAGTTTACTTTCTACGAAGATGGTTGAGTTTAGCAAGTTCAAACTTTCCTTGTTAATGTGCTCTAAAAAGATGTCCAAGTTAGTAGATTTGCCTCATTGTTAAAGTAGTTTATTGAGAAAACAAACATCTTCATTGCCGAACATTGTACTGTGTGTAAAAAGCTAATTCGGTACTAGAATTCAGTTGCTTTCCTACAAAGAAGGTTGAGTGCAGCCAGTTCAAACTTTCCTTGTTAATGTAATCTAAAAAGATGCACAACGTAGTATATTGGCCTCATTTCTAAAGTAGTTTCTTTAGAAAAGAAACATCTTCAGTACCGAACACTGTACTGTGTGAAATAAGTTAATTAAACCGAGGAATCATTTAACTTCTACGAAGAAGGTTGAGTGCAGCAAGTTCAAACTTTCCTACTTTGTGTAATCGAACAAGATGTACAAGTTAGTGCATTCGCCTCATTTCAATAGTAGTTTCTTTAGAAAAGAAACATCTTCAGTACCGAACACTGTACTGTGTGAAATAAGGTAATTCGGTTCTAAGAATCAGTTTAATTTCTACGAAGATGGTTGAGTGCAGCAAGTTCAAACTTTCCTTGTTAATGTAATCTAAAAAGATGCAAAACTTACTAGATTGGCCTCATTTCTAAAGTAGTTTGTTTACAAAACAAACATCTTCATTACCAAACACTATACTATGTGAAATGAGCTAGTTCGGTTCTAGGAATCACTTGCTTTCCGACGAAGAAGGTTGAATGCAGCAAGTTCAAAATTTCCTAGTTTGTGTAATCTAACAAGATGTACAAGTTAGTGGATTCGCATCATTTCTAAAGCAGTTTCTTTAGAAAAGAAACATCTTCAGTACCGAACACTGTACTGTGTGAAATAAGTGAATTCGCTTCTACGAATCAGATTAATTTCTACGAAGATGGTTGAGTGCAGCAAGTTCAAACTTTCCTTGTTAATGTAATCTAAAAAGATGGCCAAGTTAGTACATTCGCCTCATTTGTAAAGTAGTTTGTTGAGAAAACAAACATCTTCATTGCCAAACATTGCACTGTGTGAAATAAGCTCATTCGGTTCTAGGAATCACTTGCTTTCCTACAAAGAAGGTTGAGTGCAGCAAGTTCAAACTGTCCTTGTTAATGGAATCTAAAAAGATGCACAACTTAGTAGATTGGCCTCATTTCTAAAGTAGTTTCTTGAGAAAAGAAACATCTTCAGTACCGAACACTGTACTGTGTGAAATGAGTTAATTCGCTTCTAGGAATCAGTTTAATTTCTACCAAGATGGTTGAGTGTAGCAAGTTCAAACGTTCCAAGTTTGTGTAATCTAACAAGATGTACAAGTTACTGGATTCACGTCATTTCTAAATTAGCTTCTTTAGAAAACAAACATCTTCAGTACTGAACACTGTATTGTTTGAAATAAGTTAATTCGGTTCTAGGAATCAGTTTCCTTTCTACGAACATGGTTGAGTTTAGCAAGTTCAAATTTTCCTTGTTAATGTAATCTAAAAAGATGTCCAAGTTAGTTGATTCGCCTCATTTCTACAGTAGTTTCTTTACAAAACAAACCTAAATTGCCAAACTTTGTACTGTGTGAAATGAGCTAATTCGGTTCTAGGTATCAGTTTAATTTCTACGAAGATGGTTGAGTTTAGCAAGTTCAAACTTTCCTTGTTAATGTAATCTAAAAAGATGTCCAAGTTAGTAGATTTGCCTCATTGGTAAACTAGTTTGTTGAGAAAACAAACGTCTTCCTTGCCGAACATTGTACTGTGTGTAAAAAGCTAATTCGGTTCTAGAATTCAGTTGCTTTCCTACAAAGAAGGTTGAGTGCAGCCAGTTCAAACTTTCCTTGTTAATGTAATCTAAAAAGATGCACAACATAGTAGATTGGCCTCATTTCTAAAGTAGTTTCATTAGAAAAGAGACATCGTCAGTTCCGAACACTATACTGTGTGAAATCAGTGAATTCGCTTATAAGAATCAGTTTAATTTCTAGGAAGAAGGTTGAGTGCAGCAAGTTCAAACTTTCCTAGTTTGTGTAATCTAACAAGATGTACAAGTTAGTGCATTCGCCTCATTTCAAAGGAGTTTCTTTAGAAAAGAAACATCTTCAGTACTGAACACTGTACTGTGTGAAATAAGGTAATTCAGTTCTAGGAATCAGTTTAATTTCAACAAAGATGGTTGAGTGCAGCAAGTTCAAACTTTCCTTGTTAATGTAATCTAAAAAGATGCACAACTTAGAAGATTGGCCTCATTTCTAAAGTAGTTTGTTTACAAAACAAACATCTTCATTACCGAACACTGTACTATGTGAAATAAGCTAGTTCCGTTCTAGGAATCACTTGCTTTCCTACGAAGAAGGATGAGTGCAGCAAGTTCAAACTTTCGTAGTTTGTGTAATCTAACAAGATGTACAAGTTAGTGGATTCGCTTCATTTCTAAATTAGTTTCTTTAGAAAACAAACATCTTCACTACCGAACACTGTACTGTGTAAAATAAGTTAATTCGGTTCTAGGAATCACTTTCCTTTCTACGAAGATTGTTGAGTTTAGCAAGTTCAAACTTTCCTTGTTAATGTATTCTGAAAAGATGCACAACTTAGAAGATTGGCCTCATTTCTAAAGTAGTTTGTTTACAAAACAAACATCTTCATTACTGAACACTATACTATGTGAAATGAGCTAGTTCGGTTCTAGGAATCACTTGCTTTCCTACGAAGAAGGTTGAGTGTAGCAAGTTCAAACTTTCCTCGTTTGTGTAATCTAACAAGATTTACAAGTTACTAGATTCACGTCATTTCTAAAGTGGTTTCTTTAGAAAACAAACATCTTCAGTACTGAACACTGTAGTGTGTGAAATAAGTTAATTCGGTTCTAGGAATCAGTTTCCTTTCTACAAAGATGGTTGAGTGCAGCAAGTTTAAACTTTTCTTGTTAATGTAATCTAAAAATATGGCCAAGTTAGCAGAGTCACCTCATTTGTAAAGTAGTTTGTTGAGAAAATTAACATCTTTATTGCCGAATATTGTACTGTGTGAAATAAGCTCATTCGGTTCTAGGAATCACTTGCTTTCCTACAAAGAAGGTTGAGTGCAGCAAGATCAAACTTTCTTTGTTAATGTAATCTAAAAAGATGTACAACTTATTAGATGGGCCTCATTTCTAATGTAGTTTCTTTAGAAAAGAAATATCTTCAGTACCAAACACTGTACTGTGTGAAATAAGTTAATTCGCTTCTAGGAATCAGTTTAATTTCCCGAAGATGGTTGAGTGCAGTAAGTTCAAACTTTCCTTGTTAATGTAATCTAAAAAGATGGCCAAGTTAGTACATTCGCCTCATTTGTAAAGTAGTTTGTTCAGAAAACAAACATCTTCATTGCCAAACATTGTACTGTGTGAAATAAGCTCATTCGGTTCTAGGAATCAGTTGCTTTCGTATAAAGAAGGTTGAGTGCAGCAAGTTCAAACTTTCCTTGTTAATGTAATCCGAAAATATTCACAAGTTAGTGGAATTGCCTCATTTCTAAAGTAGTTGGTTTACAAAACAAACATCTTCTTTACCGATCACTATACTATGTGATATGAGCTAGTTCGGTTCTAGGAATCACTTGCTTTCCTACAAAGAAAGATGAGTGCAGCAAGTTCAAACTTTCCTAGTTTGTGTAATCTAACAAAATGTACAAGTTACTGGATTCATGTCGTTTCTAAAGTGGTTTCTTTAAAAAACAAACATGTTCAGTACTGAACACTCTACTGTGTCAAATAAGTTAATTCGGTTCTAGGAATCATTTTCCTTTCTACGAAGATGGTTGAGTGCAGCAAGTTCAAACATTCCTTGTTAATGAAATCTAAAAAGATGGCCAAGTTAGCAGAGTCACCTCATTTGTCAAATAGTTTGTTGAGAAAATTAACATCTTTATAGCCGAACATTGTACTGTGTGAAATAAGCTCATTCGGTTCTAGGAATCACTTGCTTTCCTACAAAGGAGGTTGAGTGCAGCAAGTTCAAACTTTATTTGTTAATGTAATCTAAAAAGATGCACAACTTATTAGATTGGCGTCATTTCTAAAGTAGTTTCTTTCGAAAAGGAACATCTTCAGTATCGAACACTGTACTGTGTGAAATAAGTTAATTCACTTCTAGGAATCAGTTTAATTTCTACGAAGATGGTTGAGTGCAGCAAGTTCAAACTTTCCTGTTTAATGTAATCTCAAAAGATGGCCAAGTTAGAAGATTCGCCTCATTTGTAAAGTAGTTTGTTGAGAAAACAAACATCTTCATTGTCGAACATTGTACTGTGTGAAAAAAGCTAATTCGGTTGGAGAATTCAGTTGCTTTCCTACAAAGACGGTTGAGTGCAGCAAGTTCAAACTTTCTTTGTTAATGTAATCTAAAAAGATGCAAAACTTAGTAGATTGGCCTCATTTCTAAAGTTTTTTCTTTAGAAAAGAAACATCTTCAGTACCGTACACTGTACTATGTGAAATAAGTTAATTCGCTTCTAGGAATCGGTTTAATTTATACGAAGAAGGTTGAGTGCAGCAAATTCAAACTTTCCTAGTTTTTTTTTAATCTAACAAGATGTACAAGTTAGTTGATTCGCGTCATTTCTAAAGTAGTTTCTTTAGAAAACACACCTTCATTGGCAAATATTGTACTGTGTGAATTGAGCTAATTCGGTTCTAGGAATCAGTTTACTTTCTACGAAGATGGTTGAGTGCAGCAAGTTCAAACTTTCCTTGTTAATGTAATCTAAAAAGATGTCCAAGTTAGTAGATTTGACTCATTTGTAAGGTAGTTTGTTCAGAAAACAACCATCTTCATTGCGGAATATTGTACTGTGTGAAAAAAGTTAATTCGAATCTAGAAATCATTCGTTTTCCTACAAAGACGGTTGAGTGCAGCAATTTCAAACATTCCTTGTTAATATAATCTAAAAAGATGCACAACTTACTGGATTCGCCTCATTTCTAACCTAATTTCTTTAGAAAAGAAACATCTTCAGTACCGAACACCTTACTGTCTGAAATAAGTTAATTCGCTTCCAGGAATCAATTTAATTTCTACGAAGATGGTTGAGTGCAGTAAGTTCATAGTTTCCTTCTTAATGTAATCTGGAAAGATGGCCAAGTTAGTAGATTCACCTCATTTGTAAAGTAGTTTGTTGAGAAAAGAAACATCATCATTGCAGAACATTGTACTGTGTGAAAAAAGCTAATTCGGATCTAGAATTTAGTTGCTTTCCTACAAAGACGGTTGAGTGCAGCAAGTTCAAACATTCCTTGTTAATGTATTCTAAAAAGGTGCACAATTAGGGGATTTGCCTCATTTCTAAAGTAATTTCTTTAGAAAAGAAACATCTTCAGTACCGAACACTGTACTGTGTGAAATATGATAATTCGGTTCTAGGAAATCAGTTTAATTTCTACGAAGATGGTTGAGTGCAGCAAGTTCAAACTTTCCTTGTTAATGTAATCTAAAAAGATGGCCAAGTTAGTAGATTCGCCTCATTTGTAAAGTAGTTTGTTGAGAAAACAACTATCTTCATTGCCAAACATTGTACTGTGTGAAATAATCTCAATCGGTTCTAGGAATCAGTTGCTTTCCTACAAAGAAGGTTGAGTGCAGCAAGTTCAAACTTTCCTTGTTAATGTAATCTGAAAAGTTGCACAACTTAGTAGATGGGCCTCATTTCTAAAGTAGATTGTTTAGAAAACAAACATCTTCATTACCGAACACTATACTATGTGAAATGAGCTAGTTCGGTTCTAGGAATCACTTGCTTTCCTACGAAGAAGGTTGAGTGCAGCAAGTTCAACCTTTCCTCATTTGTGTAATCTAAAAAGATTTACAAGTTAGTGGATTCACGCATTTCTAAAGTGGTTTCCTTATAAAAGAAACATCTTCAGTAGTGAACACCGTACTGTGTGAAATAAGTTAATTCGGTTCTAGGAATCAGTTTCCTTTCTACGAAGATGGTTGCGTGCAGCAAGTTCAAACTTTCCTTGTTAATGTAATCTAAAAAGATGGCCAAGTTAGCAGATTCACCTCATTTGTAAGGTAGTTTGTTGAGAAAATTAACATCTTTATTGCCGAACATTGTCCTGTGTGAAATAAGCTCTTTCGGTTCTAGGAATCACTTGCTTTCCTACAAAGAAGGTTGTGTGCAGCAAGTTCAAACATTACTTGTTAATGTAATCTAAAAAGATGCACAACTTATTAGATTGGCCTCATTTCTAAAGTAGTTTCTTTAGAAAAGAAACATCTTCAGTACCGAACACTGTACTGTGTGAAATAAGTTAATTCGCTTCTAGGAATCAGTTTAATTTCTACGAAGAAGGTTGAGTGAAGCAAGTTCAAACTTTCCTTGTTAATGTAATCTCAAAAGATGGCCAAGTTAGAAGATTCGCCTCATTTGTAAAGTACTTTGCTGAGGAAAAAAACATCTTCATTGCCGAACATTGTACTGTGCGAAATAAGCTCATTCGGTACTAGCAATCAGTTGCTTTCCGACAAAGAAGGTCAGTGCAGCAAGTTCAAACTTTCCTTGTTAATGTAATCTAAAAAGATGGCCAAGTTAGTTGATTCGCCTCATTTGTAAAGTAGTTTGTTGAGAAAACAAACATCTTCATTGCCGAACATTGCACTGTGTGAAATAAGCTCATTTGGATCTAGGAATCAGTTGCTGTCCAACAAAGAAGGATGAGTGCAGCAAGTTCAAACTTTCCTTGTTAATCTAATCTGAGAAGATGCACAACTTAGTAGATTGGCCTCATTTCTAAAGTAGTTTGTTTACAAAACAAACATCTTCATTACCGAACACTATACTATGTGAAATGAGCTAGTTCGGTTCTAGGAATCACTTGCTTTCCTACGAAGAAGGATGAGTGCAGCAAATTCAAACTTTCCTCGTTTGTGTAATCTAAGAAGATGTACAAGTTAGTGGATTCGCCTCATTTCTAAAGTGGTTTCTTTAGAACACAAACATCTTCAGTACTGAACACTGTACTGTGTGAAACAAGTTAATTCGGTTCTAGGAATCAGTTGCCTTTCTACGAAAATGGTTGAGTGCAGCAAGTTCAAACTTTCCTTGTTAATGTAATCTAAAAGATGGCCAAGTTAGCAGAGTCACCTCACTTGTAAAATACTTTGTTGAGAAAAATAACATCTTTATAGCCGAACATTGTACTGTGTGAAATAAGCTCATTCGTTTCTAGGAATGAGTTGCTTTCCTACAAAGAAGGTTGAGTGCAGCAAGTTCAAACTTACCTTGTTAATGTAATCTAAAAGATGCACAACTTAGTAGATTGGCGTCATTTCTAAAGTAGTTTCTTTAGAAAAGAAACATCTTCAGTACCGAACACTATACTGTGTGAAATGAGTTAATTAAGCTTCTCGGGATCAGTTTAATTTCTACGAAGATGGTTGAGTGCAGCAAGTTCAAACTTTCCTAGTTTGTGTAATCTAACAATATGTACAAGTTGCTGGATTCGCCTCATTTCTAAATTAGTTTCTTTAGAAAACAAACATCTTCAGTACTGAACACTGTACTGTGTGAAATAAGTTAATTCGGTTCTAGGAATCAGTTTCCTTTCTACGAAGATTGTTGAGTGCAGCAATTTTAAACTTTCCTTGTTAATGTAATCTAAAAGATGGCCATGTTAGCAGAGTCACCTCATTTGTAAAATAGTTTGTTAAGAAAATTAACATCTTTATTGCCGAACATTGTACTGTGTGAAATAAGCTCATTCGGTTCTAGGAATCACTTGCTTTCCTACAAAGAAGGTTGAGTGCAGCAAGTTCAAACTTTCCTTGTTAATGTAACCTAAAAAGGTGCACAACTTAGTAGATTGGTCTCATTTCTAAAGTATTTTGTTTAGAAAACAAACATCTTCATTTCCAAACACTGTACTGTGAAATAAGCTCATTCGGTTCTAGGACTCAGTTGCTTTCCTACGAAGAATGTTGAGTGCAGCAAGTTCAAAATTTCCTAGTTTGTGTAATCTAACAAGATGTACAACTTAGTGCATTCGTTCATTTCTAATGTGGTTTCTTTATAAAAGAAACATCTTCAGTACTGAACAGTCTACTGTGTGAAATAAGGTAAATCGGTTCTAGGAATCAGTTTAATTTCTAAGAAGATGGTTGAGTGCAGCAAGTTCAAACTTTCCTTGTTAATGTAATCTGAAAAGATGGCCAAGTTAGAAGATTCACCTCCTTTGTAAACTACTTTGTTGAGACAACAAACATCTACATTGCCGAACATTGTACTGTGTGAAATAAGCTCATTCGGTTCTAGGAATCACTTACTTTCCTACAAAGAAGGTTGAGTGCAGCAAATTCAAACTTTCCTTGTTAATGTAACCTAAAAAGATGCACAACCTAGTAGATTGGTCTCATTTCCAAAGTAGTTTGTTTAGAAAACAAACATCTTCATTACCGAACACTGTACTTTGTGAAATAAGCTCATTTGGTTCTAGGACTCAGTTGCTTTCCTACGAAGAATGTTGAGTGCAGCAAGTTCAAACTTTCCTAGTTTGTGTAATCTAACAAGATGTACAAGTTAGTGCATTCGCTCATTTCTAATGTGGTTTCTTTAGAAAAGAAACATCTTCAGTACTGAACACTCTACTTTGTGAAATAAGGTACATCGGTTCTAGGAATCAGTTTAGTTTCTAAGAAGATGGTTGATTGCAGCAAGTTCAAACTTTCCTTGTTAATATAATCTGAAAAGATGGCCAAGTTAGAAGATTCTCCTCCTTTGTAAACTACTTTGTTGAGAAAACAAACATCTTCATTGCCGAACATTGTACTGTGTGAAATAAGCTCATTCGGTTCTAGGAATCACTTACTTTCCTACAAAGAAGGTTGAGTGCAGCAAGTTCAAACTTTCCTTGTTAATGTAATTTAAAAAGATGCACAACCTAGTAGATTGGTCTCATTTCTAAAGTAGTTTGTTTAGAAAACAAACATCTTCATTACTGAACACTGTACTTTGTGAAATAAGCTCATTTGGTTCTAGGACTCAGTTGCTTTCCTACAAAGAATGTTGAGTGCAGCAAGTTCAAACTTTCCTAGTTTGTGTAATCTAACAAGATGTACAAGTTAGTGCATTCATCATTTCTAATGTGGTTTCTTTAGAAAACAAACATCTTCAGTACTGAAACACTGTACTTTGTGAAATAAGGTACATCGGTTCTAGGAATCAGTTTAGTTTCTAAGAAGATGGTTGATTGCAAAGTTCAAACTTTCCTTGTTAATATAATCTGAAAAGATGGCCAAGTTAGTTTCTCCTCATTTCTAAAGTAGTTTGTTGAGAAAACAAACATCTTCATTGCCAAACATTGAACTGTGTGAAATAAGCTCATTCGGTTCTAGGAATCAGTTACTTTCCTACAAAGAAAGTTGAATGCAGCAAGTTCAAACTTTCCTTGTTAATGTAATTTAAAAGATGCACAACTTAGTAGATTGGCCTCATTTCTAAAGTAGTTTGTTTAGAAAACAAACATCTTCATTACTGAACACTGTACTATGTGAAATAAGCTAATTAAGTTCTTGAATCAGTTGCTTTCCTAAAGAAGGTTGAGTGCAAAGTTCAAACCTTCCTAGTTTGTGTAATCTAACAAGGTGTACAAGTTAGTGGATTCACGTCATTTCTAAATTAGTTTCTTTAGAAAACAAACATCTTCAGTACCAAACACTGTACTGTGTGAAATATGTTAATTTCGGTTCTAGGAATCAGTTTACTTTCTAAGAAGATGGTTGAGTTTCAGCAAGTTCAAACTTTCCTTGTTAATGTAATCTAAAAAGATGTCCAAGTTAGTAGATGCACCTCATTTCTAAAGTAGTTTCTTTAGAAAAAAAAATTCTTCATTGCCAAACTTTGTACTGTGTGTAATGAGCTAATTCGGTCCTAGCAATCAGTTTACTTTCTACGAAACATGGTTGATTTTAGCAAGTTCAAACTTTCCTTGTTAATGTGATCTAAAAAGATGTCCAAGTTAGTAGATTTGCCTCATTGGTAAAGTAGTTTGTTGAGAAAACAAACATCTTCATTTCCGAACATTGTACTGTGTGAAAAAATCTAATTAAGTTCTTGAATTCAGTTGCTTTCCTACGAAGAAGGTTGAGTGCAGCAAGTTCAAACTTTCCTAGTTTGTGTAATCTAACAAGATGTACAAGTTAGTGCATTCGCTCATTTCTAAAGTGGTTTCTTTAGAAAAGGAACATCTTCAGAACCGAACACTGTACTGTGTGAAATAAGTTAATTGGCTTCTAGGATTCAGTTTAATTTCTACGAAGAAGGTTGAGTGCAGCTAGTTTAAACTTTCCTTATTAATGTATTCTAAAAAGATGGCAAAGTTAGAAGATTCGCCTCATTTGTAAAGTACTATGTTGAGAAAACAAACATCTTCATTGCCGAACATTGTACTGTGTGAAATAAGCTCATTCGGATCTAGGAATCAGTTGCTTTCCTATAAAGAAGGTTGAGTGCAGCAAGTTCAAACTTTCCTTGTTAATGTAACCTGAAAAGATGCACAACTTAGTACATTGGCCTCATTTCTAAAGTAGTTTGTTTACAAAACAAACATCTTCATTACCGAACACTATACTATGTGAAATGAGCTAGTTCCGTTCTAGGAATCATTTGCTTTCCTAAGAAGAAGGATGAGTGCAGCAAGTTCAAACTTTCCTCGTTTGTGTAATCTAACAAGATGTACAAGTTAGTGCATTCATGTCGTTTCTAAAGTGGTTTCTTTAGAAAACAAACATCTTCAGTACTGAACACTGTAATGTGTGAAATAAGTTAATTCGGTTCTAGGAAACAGTTCAATTTCTACGAAGATGGTTGAGTGCAGCAAGTTCAAACTTTCCTTGTTAATGTAATCTAAAAGATGGCCAAGTTACAGAGTCACCTCATTTGGAAAATAGTTTGTTGAGAAAATTAACATCTTTATAGCCGAACATTGTACTGTGTGAAATAAGCTAGTTCCGTTCTAGGAATCACTTGCTTTCCTACAAAAGAAGGTTGAGTGCAGCAAGTTCAAACTTTCCTAGTTTGTGTAATCTAACAAGATGTACAAGTTAGTGTATTCACCTCATTTCTAAAGTAGTTTCTTTAGAAAGAAACGTCTTCAGTACCGAACACTGTACTGGATGAAATAAGTGAATTAAGGTTCTAGGAATCAGTTTAATTTCTACGAAGATGGTTGGAGTGCAGCAAGTTCAAACTTTCCTTGTTATTGTAATCTAAAACGATGGCCAAGTAAGTAGATTGGGCTCATTTCTAAAGTAGTTTCTTTAGAAAAGAAACGTCTTCAGTACCGAACACTATACTGTGTGAAATAAGTTAATTGGCTTCTAGGAATCAGTTTAATTTCTACGAAGAAGGTTGAGTGCAGCAAGTTCAAACTTTCCTTGTTAATGTAATCTAAAAGATGGCCAAGTTAAAAGATTCGCCTGATTTGTAAAGTACTTTGTTGAGAAAACAAACATCTTCATTGCGAACATTGTACTGTGTGAAATAAGCTCATTCGGTTTTAGGAATCACTTGCTTTCCTACAAAGAAGGTTGAGTGCAGCAAGTTCAAATGTTCCTTGTTAATGTAATCTAAAAGATACACAACTTAGTAGATTGGCCTCATTTCTAAAGTAGTTTCTTTAGAAAAGAAACATCTTCCGTGCGAACATTGTACTGTGTGAAATAAGTTAATTAAGCTTCTAGGAATCAGTTTAATTTCACGAAGAAGGTTGAGTGCAGCAAGTTCAACCTTTCCTTGTTAATGTAATCTAAAAAAGATGGCCAAGTTCAAGATTCGCCTCATTTGTAAAGTACTTTGTTGAGAAAACAAACATCTTCATTGCCGAACATTATACTATGTGAAATAAGCTCATTCGGTTCTAGGAATCAGTTGCTTTCCCACAAAGAAGGTTGAGTGCAGCAAGTTCAAACTTTCCTTGTTAATGTAATCTAAAAATGCACAACCTAGTAGATTGGCCCCATTTCTAATGTAGTTTGTTTACAAAACAAACATCTTCATTACCGAACACTATAGTATATGAAATGAGCTAGTTCGGTTCTAGGAATCACTTGCTTTCCTACGAAGAAGGTTGAGTTTAGCAAGTTCAAACTTTCCTAATTTGTGTAATCTAACAAGATGTCCAAGTTAGTGCATTCACCTCATTTCTAAAGTAGTTTCTTTAGAAAAGAAACATCTTCAGTACTGAACACTGTACTGTGTGAAATAAGGTAAATCGGTTCTAGGAATCAGGTTAATTTCTACGAAGATGGTTGAGTGCAGCAAGTTCAAACTTTCCTTGTTAATGTAATCTAAAAAGATGCACAACTTAGTAGATTGGCCTCATTTCTAAAGTGGTTTGTTTACAAAACAAACATCTTCATTACCGAACACTGTACTATGTGAAAAAGCTAGTTCCGTTCTAGGAATCTCTTGCTTTCCTACGAAGAAGGTTGAGTGCAACAAGTTCAAACTTTCCTAGTTTCTCTAATCTAACAAGATGTACAAGTTAGTGTATTTGCCTCATTTCTAAAGTAGTTGCTTTAGAAAAGAAACACCTTCAGTACCGAACACTGTACTGTGCGAAATAAGTGAATTTGCTTCTAGGAATCAGTTTAATTTCTACGAAGATGGTTGAGTGCAGCAAGTTCAAACTTTCCTTGTTAATGTAATCTAAAAAGATGGCCAAGGAAGAAGAGTCGCCTCATTTGTAAAGTAGTTTGTTGAGAAAACAAACATCTTCATTGCCAAACATTGTGCTGTGTGAAATAAGCTCATTCGGTTCTAGGAATCAGTTGCTTTCCTACAAAGAAGGTTGAGTGCAACAAGGTCAAACTTTCCTTGTTCATGTAATCTGAAAAGTTGCAAAACTTAGTAGATTGGCCTCATTTCTAAAGTATTTTGTTTACAAAAAAAACATCTTCATTACCGAACACTATACTATGTGAAATGAGCTAGTTCGGTTCTAGGAATCACTTGCTTTCCTACGAATAAAGTTGAGTGCAGCAAGTTCAAACTTTCCTCGTTTGTGTAATCTAACAAGATTTACAAGTTATTGGATTCGTGTCGTTTCTAAAGTGGTTTCCTTATAAAGGAAACATCTTCAGTACTGAACAAGGTACTGTGTGAAATAAGTTAATTCGGTTCTAGGAATCATGTTCCTTTCTACGAAGATGGTTGAGTGCAGCAAGTTCAAACTTTCCTTGTTAATGTAATCTAAAAAGATGGCCAATTTAGCAGGGTCACCTCATTTGTAAAGTACTTTGTTGAGAAAACAAACATCTTCATTTCCGAACATCGTACTGTGTGAAATAAGCTCATTCGGTTCTAGGAATCAGTTGCTTTACTACAAAGAAGGTTGAGTGCAGCAAGTTCAAACTTTCCTTGTTAATGTAATCTTCAAAGATGGCCAAGTTAGTAGATTCCCCTCATTTGTAAAGTAGTTTGTTGAGAAAACAAACATCTTCATTGCCGAACATTGTTCTGTGTGAAATAAGCTCATTCGGTTCTAGGAATCATTTACTTTCCTACAAAGAAGGTTGAGTGCTGCAAGTTCAAACTTTCCTTGTTAATGTAATCTGAAAAGATGCACAACTTAGTAGATTGGCCTCATTTTTAAAGTAGTTTGTTTACAAAACAAACATCTTCATTACCGAACACTGTACTATGTGAAATGAGCTAGTTCGAATCTAGGAATCACTTGCTTTCCTACGAAGAAGGTTGAGTGCAGCAAGTTCAAACTTTCCTAGTTTGTGTAATCTAAAAAGATGTACAAGTGAGTGGATTCGCATCATTTCTAAAGTACTTTCTTTAGAAAAGAAACATCTTCAGTACCGAACACTGTAATGTGTGAAATAAGTGAATTCACTTCTAGGAATCAGTTTAATTTCTACGAAGATGGTTGAGAGCAGCAATTTCAAACTTTCCTTGTTAATGTAATCTAAAAAATTGGCCAATTTAGTAGATTCACCTCATTTGTAAAGTAGTTTGTTGAGAAAATTAACATCTTTATTGACGAACATTGTACTGGGTGAAATAAGCTCACTGGGTTCTAGGAATCACTTGCTTTCCTACAAAGAAGGTTGAGTGCAGCAAGTTCAAACTTTCCTTGTTAATGGAATCTAAATAGATGCACAACTTAGCAGATTGGCCTCATTTCCAAAGTAGTTTCTTGAGAAAAGAAACATCTTCAGTACCGAATACTGTACTGTGTGAAATGAGTTAATTAAACTGTAGGAATCAGTTTAATTTCTACTAAAGATTGTTGAGTG
Source organism: Orientallactaga sibirica (assembly GCA_036365145.1). Lineage (NCBI taxonomy): Eukaryota > Metazoa > Chordata > Mammalia > Rodentia > Dipodidae > Orientallactaga > Orientallactaga sibirica. Next base: position 73,837 of record JAEOAD010002285.1, on the reverse strand, counting down.
CAGCAAGTTCAAACTTTCCTTGTAAATGGAAACTAAAAAGATGCAGAACTTTGTAGATTAGCCTCATTTCTAGAGTACTTTCTTTAGAAAAGAAACATCTTCAGTACCGAACACTGTACTGTGTGAAATAAGTTAATTCGGTTCTAGGAATCAGTTTCCTTTCTACGAACATGGTTGAGTGCAGCAAGTTCAAACTTTCCTTGTTAATGTAATCTAAAAAGATGGCCAATTTAGCAGGGTCACCTCATTTGTAAAGTACTTTGTTGAGAAAACCAACATCTTCATTGGCCAAACATTGTACTGTGTGAAATAATCTCATTCGGTTCTAGGAATCAGTTGCTTTCCTACAAAGAAGGTTGAGTGCAGCAAGTTCAAACTTTCCTTGTTAATGTAATCTGAAAAGTTGAACAACTTAGTAGATTGGAATCATTGGTAAAGTAGTTTGTTCAGAAAACAAACATCGTCATTGCCGAACATTGTACTGTGTGAAATAAGCTCATTCGGTTCTAGGAATCATTTACTTTCCTACAAAGAAAGTTGAGTGCAGCAAGTTCAAACTTTCCTTGTTAATGTAATCTGAAAAGATGCACAACTTAGTAGATTGGCCTCATTTCTAAAGTAGTTTGTTTACAAAACAAACATCTTCATTACCAACACTGTACTATGTGAAATGAGCTAGTTCGAATCTAGGAATCACTTGCTTTCCTACGATGAAGGTTGAGTGCAGCAAGTTCAAACTTTCCTAGTTTGTGTAATCTAACAAGATGTACAAGTGAGTGGATTCGCATCATTTCTAAAGTACTTTCTTTATAAAAGAAACATCTTCAGTACCGAACACTGTAATGTGTGTAATAAGTGAATTCACTTCTAGGAATCAGTTTAATTTCTACGAAGATGGTTGAGAGGAGCAATTTCAAACTTTCCTTGTTAATGTAATCTAAAAATTGGCCAATTTTGTAGATTCACCTCATTTGTAAAGTAGTTTGTTGAGAAAATTAACATCTTTATTGCCGAACATTGTACTGTGTGAAATAAGCTCATTGGGTTCTAGGAATCACTTGCTTTCCTACAAAGAAGGTTGAGTGCAGCAAGTTCAAACTTTCCTTGTTAATGGAATCTAAAAAGATGCACAACTTAGTAGATTGGCCTCATTTCCAAAGTAGTTTTTTGAGAAAAGAAACATCTTCAGTACCAAACACTGTACTGTGTGAAATGAGTTAATTCGCTTCTAGGAATCAGTTTAATTTCTACGAAGATGGTTGAGTGCAGCAAGTTCAAACTTTCCTTGTTAATGGAATCTAAAAAGATGCAGAACTTAGTAGATTAGCCTCATTTCTAGAGTACTTTCTTTAGTAAAGAAACATCTTCAGTACCGAACACTGTACTGTGTGAAATAAGTTAATTCGGTTCTAGGAATCAGTTTCCTTTCTACTTAACATGGTTGAGTGCAGCAAGTTCAAACTTTCCTTGTTAATGTAATCTAAAAAGATGGCAAATTTAGCAGGGTCACCTCATTTGTAAAGTACTTTGTTGAGAAAACCAACATCTTCATTGGCCGAACATTGTACTGTGTGAAATAAGCTCATTCGATTCTAGGAATCAGTTGCGTTCCTACAAAGAAGGTTGAGTGCAGCAAGTTCAAACTTACCTTGTTAATGTAATCTAAATAGATGCACAACGTAGTAGATTGGCCCCTTTTCTAAAGTAGTTTCTTCAGAAAAGAAACATCTTCAGTACCGAACACAGTACTGTGTGAAATAAGTTAATTCGCTTCTAGGAATCAGGTTAATTTCTACGAAGAAGGTTGAGTGCAGCAAGTTCAAACTTTCCTTGTTAATGTAATCTAAAAAGATGGCCAAGTTAGAGGGTTCGCCTCATTTGTAAAGTACTTTTTTGTGGAAAGAAACATCTTCATTGCCGAACATTGTACTGTGTGAAATAAGCTCATTCGGTTGTAGAAATCAGTTCCTTTCCCACAAAGAAGGTTGAGTGCAGCAAGTTCAAACATTCCTTGTTAATATCATCTGAAAAGATGCACAACTTAGTAGATTGGCCTCATTTCTAAAGTAGTTTGTTTAGAAAACAAACATCTTCATTACCGAACACTGTACTATGTGAAATGAGCTAGTTCGATTCTAGGAATCACTTGCTCTCCTACGAAGAAGGTTGAGTACAGCAAGTTCAAACTTTCCTAGTTTGTGTAATCTAACAAGATCTACACGTTAGTGGATTCGCCTCATTTCTAAAGTAGTTTCTTTAGAAAAGAAACATCTTCAGTACCGAACACTGTACTGTGTGAAGTAAGTGAATTCGCTTCTAGGAATCAGTTTAATTTCTACGAAGATGGTTGAGAGCAGCAATTTCAAACTTTCCTTGTTAATGTAATCTAAAAATTGGCCAAGTTAGTACATTCGCCTCATTTGTAAAGTAGTTTGTTGAGAAAATTAACATCTTTATTGCCAAACATTGTACTGTGTGAAATAAGCTCATTGGGTTCTAGGAATCACTTGGTTTCCTACAAAGAAGGTTGAGTGCAGCAAGTTCAAACTTTCCTTGTTAATGGAATCTAAAAAGATGCACAACTTAGTAGATTGGCCTCGTTTCCAAAGTAGTTTCTTGAGAAAAGAAACATCTTCAGTACCGAACACTGTACTGTGTCAAATGAGATAATTAAACGCTTCTAGGAATCAGTTTAACTTCCACGAAGATGGTTGAGTGCAGCATGTTCAAACTTTCCTTGTTAATGGAATCTAAAAAGATGTACAACTTAGTACATTAGCCTCATTTCTAGAGTACTTTCTTTAGACAAGAAACATCTTCAGTACCGAACACTGTACTGTGTGAAATAAGTTAATTCGGTTCTAGGAATCAGTTTCCTTTCTACGAAGATGGTTGAGTTTAGCAAGTTCAATCTTTCCTTGTTAATAAAATCTAAAAAGATGTCCAAGTTAGTAGATTCGCCTCCTTTCTAAAGTAGTTTCTTTACAAAACAAACCTAAATTGCCAAACTTTGTACTGTGTGAAATGAGCTAATTCGGTTCTAGGAATCAGTGTACTTTCTACGAAGATGGTTGAGTTTAGCAAGTTCAAACTTTCCTTGTTAATGTGCTCTAAAAAGATGTCCAAGTTAGTAGATTTGCCTCATTGGTAAAGTAGTTTGTTGAGAAAACAAACGCCTTCATTGCTGAACATTGTACTGTGTGAAAAAAGGTAATTTAGTTCTACAATTCAGTTGCTTTCCTACAAAGAGGGTTGAGTGAAGCCAGTTCAAACATTCCTTGTTAATGTAATCTACAAAGATGCACAACTTAGTAGATTGCTCTCATTTCTAAAGTAGTCTCTTTAGAAAAGAAACATAATCAGTACCGCATACTGTACTGTGTTAAATAAGTGAATTCGCTTCTAGGAATCAGTTTAATTTCTATGAAGAAGGTTGAGTGCAGCAAGTTCAAACTTTCCTTGTTAATGTAGTCTAAAAAATGGCCAAGTTAGAAGATTCGCCCCATTTGTAAAGTACTTTGTTGAGAAAACAAACATCTTCATTGCTGAACATTTTACTGTGTGAATTAAGCTCATTCGGTTCTAGGAATCAGTTGCTTTCCTACAAAGAAGGTTGAGTGCAGCAAGTTCAAACTTTCCTAGTTTGTGTAATCTAACAAGATGTACAAGTTAGTGGAATCGCCTCATTTCTAAAGTAGTTTGTTTAGAAAACAAACATCTTCATTACTGAACACTGTACTATGTGAAATAAGCTAGTTCCGTTCTAGGAATCACTTGCTTTCCTATGAAGAAGGTTGAGTGCAGCAAGTTCAAACTTTCCTAGTTTGTGTAATCTAACAAGATGTACAAGTTAGTGGATTCCCCTCATTTCTAAAGTAGTTTCTTCAGAAAAGAAACATATTCAGTACTGAACTCTATACTGTGTGAAATAAGTGAATTCGCTTCTAGGAATCAGTTTAATTTCTACGAAGATGGTTGAGTGTAGCAAGTTCAAACTTGCCTTGTTAATGTAATCTAAAAAGATGGCCAAGTTAGTAGATTCGCCTCATTTGTAAAGTAGTTTGTTTAGAAAACAAACATCTTCATTGCCAAACATTGTACTGTGTGAAATAAGCTCATTCAGTATTAGGAATCAGGTGCTTTCCTATAAAGAAGGTTGAGTGCATCCAGTTCAAACTTTCCTTTTTAATGTAATCTGAAAAGATGCACAACTTAGTAGATTGGCCTCATTTCTAAAGTAGTTTGTTTACAAAACATCCATCTTCATTACCGAAAACTATACTATTTGAAATGAGCTAGTTCGGTTCTACAAATTACTAGTTTTCCTACGAAAAAGGTTGAGTGCAGCAAGTTCAAACTTTCCTAGTTTGTGTAATCTAACAAGATGTACAAGTTAGTGCATTCGCCTCATTTCTAAAGTAGTTTCTTTAGAAAAGAAACATCTTAAGTACTGAACACTGTACTGTGTGAAATAAGGTAAATCGGTTCTAGGAATCAGTTTAATTTCCACGAAGATGGTTGAGTGCAGCAAGTTCAAACTTTCCTTGTTAATGTAATATAAAAAGGTGCACAACTTAGTAGATTGGCCTCATTTCTAAAGTAGTTTGTTTACAAAACAAACATCTTCATTACCGACGACTATACTATGTGAAATGAGCTAGTTAGGTTCTAGGAATCACTTGCTTTCCTACGATGAAGGATGAGTGCAGCAAATTCAAACTTTCCTCGTTTGTGTAATCTAACAAGATGTACAAGTTAGTGGATTCGCATCATTTCCAAAGTGGTTTCTTTAGAAAAGAAACATCTTCAGTACTGAACACTGTACTGTGTGAAAAAAGTTAATTCGGTTCTAGGAATCAGTTTCCTTTCTGCGAAGATGGTTGAGTGCAGCAATTTCAAACTTTCCTTGTTAACGTAATCTAAAAAGATGGCCAAGTTAGCAGAGTCACCTCATTTGTAAAATAGTTTGTTGAGAAAATTAACATCTTTATAGCCGAACATTGTACTGTGTGAAATAAGCTCATTCGGTTCTAGGAATCACTTGTTTTCCTACAAAGAAGGTTGAGTGCAGCAAGTTCAAACTTTCCTTGTTAATGTAATCTAAAAAGATGCACAACTTAGTAGATTAGCCTCATTTCTTAAGTAGTTTGTTTAGAAGAGAAACATCTTCAGTACCGAACACTGTACTGTGTGAAATGAGTTAATTCGCTTCTAGGAATCAGTTTAATTTCTGTGAAGATGGTTGAGTGCAGCAAGTTCAAACTTTCCTAGTTTGTGTAATCTAACAAGATGTAGAAGTTAGTGGATTCGCCTCATTTCTAAATTAGTTTCTTTAGAAAACAAACATCTTCAGTACCGAACACAGTACTGTGTGAAATAAGTTAATTCGGTTCTAGGAATCAGTTTCCTTTCTACGAAGATGGTTGAGTTTAGCAAGTTCAAACTTTCCTTGTTAATGTAATCTAAAAAGATGTCCAAGTTAGTAGATTGGCCCCATTGGTAAAGTAGTTTGTTGAGAAAACAAACATCTTCATTGCCGAACATTGTACTGTGTGAACAAAGCAAATTTAGTTCTAGAATTCAGTTGCTTTCCTACAAAGAAGGTTGAGTGCAGCCAGTTCAAACTTTCCTTGTTAATGTAATCTAAAAAGATGCACAACTTAGTAGATTGGCTTCATTTCTCAAGTAGTTTCATTAGAAAAGAAACATCTTCAGTACTGAACACTGTACTATGTGAAATAAGTTAAATCGCTTCTAGGAATCAGTTTAAATTCTACGAAGAAGGTTGAGTGCAGTAAGTTCAAACTTTCCTTGTTAATGTAATCTAAAAAGATGGCCAAGTTAGAAGATTCGCCTCATTTGTAAAGTACTTTGTTGAGAAAACAAACATCTTCATTGCCGAACATTGTACTGTGTGAAATAAGCTCATTCAGTTCTAGGAATCAGTGGCTTTCCTACAAAGAAGGTTGAGTGCAGCATTTCAAACGTTCCTTGTTAATGTAATCTGAAAAAGATGCACAACTTAGTAGATTGGCCTCATTTCTAAAGTAGTTTTTAGAAAACAAACATCTTCATTACCGAACACTGTACTATGTGAAATGAGCAAGTTCGATTCTAGGAATCACTTGCTTTCCTATGAAGAAGGTTGAGTCCAGCAAGTTCAAACTTTCCTAGTCTGTGTAATCAAACCAGATGTACAAGTTAGTGGAATCGCCTCATTGCTAAAGTAATTTCTTTAGAAAAGAAATATCTTCAGTTCCAACACTGTACTGTGTGAAATAAGTGAATTCGCTTCTAGGAATCAGTTTAATTTCTACAAAGATGGTTGAGTGCAGCAAGATCAAACTTTCCTTGTTAATGTAATCTAAAAAGATGGCCAACTAAGTAGATTCACCTCATTTGTAAAGTAGTTTGTTGAGAAAATTAACATCTTTATTGCCAAACATTGTACTGTGTGAAATAAGCTCATTTGGTTCTAGGAATCACTTGCTTTCCTACAAAGAAGGTTGAGTGTAGCAAGTTCAAACTTTCCTTGTTAATGTAATCTGAAAAGTTGCACAACTTAGTAGATTGGCCTCATTTCTAAAGTAGTTTCTTTAGAAAAGAAACATCTTCAATACCCAAACACTGTACTGTGTGAAATGAGTTAATTCGCTTCTTGGAATCAGTTTAATTCCAAAGAAGATGGTTGAGTGCAGCAAGTTCAAACTTTCCTAGTTTGTGTAATCTAACAAGATGTACAAGTTAGTGGATTCGCCTCACTTCTAAAGTAGTTTCTTTAGAAAAGAAATATCTTCAGTACCGATCACTGTACTGTGTGAAATAAGTTAATTCGCTTTCTAGGAATCAATTTAATTTCTACGAAGAAGGTTGAGTTCAGCAAGTTGAAACTTTCCTTTTAATGTAATCCAAAATGATGGCCACGTTAGTAGATTCGCCTCATGTGTAAATTAGTTTGTGTAGAAAACAAACATCTTCATTGCCGAACATTGTACTGTGTGAAATAAGCTCATTCGGTTTTAGGAATCAGTTGCTTTCCTACAAAGAAGGTTGAGTGCAGCAAGTTCAAACTTTCCTAGTTTGTCTAATATAACAAGATGTACAAGTTAGTGGACTCGCCTCATTTCTAAAGTAGTTTCTTTAGAAAAGAAACATCTTCAGTAATGTACACTCTACTGTGTGAAATAAGTGAATTCTCTTCTTGGAATCAGTTTAATTTCTACGAAGATGGTTGAGTGCAGCAAGTTCAAACTTTCCTTGTTAATGTAATCTAACAGGATGGCCAAGATAGTAGATTCGCCTCATTTGTAAAGTAGTTTGTTGAAAAAATTAACATCTTTATTGCCGAACATTGTACTGTGTGAAATAAGCTCATTCAGTTCTAGGAATCACTTGCTTTCCTACAAAGAAGGTTGAGTGCAGCCAGTTCAAACTTTCCTTGTTAATGTAATATAAAAAGATGTACGACTTGGTAGATTGGACTCATTTCTAAAGAAGTTTCTTTAGAAAAGAAACATATTCAGTACCGCACAATGTACTGTGTGAAATAAGTTAATTCGCTTCTAGGAATCAGTTTAATTTCTACGAAGAAGGTTGAGTGCAGCAAGTTCAAACTTTCCTAGTTTGTGTAATCTAACAAGATGTACAAGTTAGTGCATTCGCCTCATTTCTAAAGTAGTTTCTTTAGAAAAGAAACATCTTCAGTACCGAACACTGTACTGTGTGAAATAAGTTAATTCGGTTCTAGGAATCAGTTTAATTTCTACGAAGATGGTTGAGTGCAGCAAGTTCAAACTTTCCTTGTTAATGTAATCTAAAAAGATGGCCAAGTTAGAAGATTCGCCTCATTTGTAAAGTACTTTGTTGAGGAAACAAATATCTTCATTGCCGAACATTGTACTGTGTGAAATAAGCTCATTCGGTTCTAGGAATCAGTTGCTTTCCTACAAAGAAGGTTGAGTGCAGCAAGTTCAAACTTTCCTTGTTAATGTAATCTAAAAAGATGGCCAAGTTAGTAGATTCGCCTCATTTGTAAAGTAGTTTGTTGAGAAAACAAACATCTTCATTGCCGAACATTGTACTGTGTGAAATAAGCTCATTCGGTTCTAGGAATCACTTGCTTTCCTACAAAGAAGGTTGAGTGCAGCAAGTTCAAACTTTCCTTGTTAATGTAATCTGAAAAGTTGCACAACTTAGTAGATTGGCCTCATTTCTAAAGCAGTTTCTTTAGAAAACAAACATCTTCATTACCGAACACTGTACTATGTGAAATGAGCTAGTTCGATTGTAGGAATCACTTGCTTTCCTACGAAGAAGGTTGAGTACAGCAAGTTCAAACTTTCCTAGTTTGTGTAATCTAACAAGATGTACAAGTTAGTGGATTCGCTTCATTTCTAAAGTAGTTTCTTTAGAAAAGAAACATCTTCAGTACCGAACACTGTACTGTGTGAAATAAGTGAATTCGTTTCTATGAATCACTTGCTTTCCTACAAAGAAGGTTGAGTGCAGCAAGTTCAAACTTTCTTGTTAATGTAATCTGAAAACTTGCACAAGTTAGTAGATTCACTTCCCTTCCAAAATAGTTTCTTTAGAAAAGAAACATCTTCAGTACCGAACACTGTACTGTGTGAAATGAGTAAATTCGCTTCTAGGAATCAGTTTAAATTGTAAGAAGATGGTTGAGTGCAGCAAGTTCAAACTTTCCCAGTTTGTCTAATCTAACAAGATGTACAAGTTCGTGGATTCGCATCATTTCAAAATTAGTTTCTTTAGAAAACAAACATGTTCGGTACCGAACACTGTACTGTGTGAAATAAGTTAATTCAGTTCTAGGAATCAGTTTCCTGTCTACGAAGATGGTTGAGTTTAGCAAGTTCAAACTTTCCTTGTTAATGTAATCTAAAAAGATGTCCAAGTTAGTAGCTACGCCTCATTTCTAAAATAGTTTCTTTAGAAAACAAACCTAAATTGCCAAACTTTGTACTGTGTGAAATGAGCTAATTCGGTTCTAGGAATCAGTGTACTTTCTACGAAGATGGTTGAGTTCAGAAAGTTCAAACTTTCTTTGTTAATGTGCTCTAAAAAGATGTCCAAGTTAGTAGATTTGCCTCATTGTTAAAGTAGTTTGTTGAGAAAACAAACATCTTCATTGCCGAACATTGTACTGTGTGAAATAAGCTCATTTGGTTCTAGGAAACACTGGCTTTCCTAAAACGAAGGTTGAGTGCAGCAAGTTCAAACTTTCCCTGTTAATGTAATCTAAAAAGATGGCCAAGTTAGTAGATTCGCCTCATTTGTAAAGTAGTTTGTTTAGAAAATTAACATCTTTATTGTCGAACATTGTACTGTGTGAAATAAGCTCATTCAGTTCTAGGAATCACTTGCTTTCCTACAAAGAAGGTTGAGTGCAGCAAGTTCAAACTTTCCTTGTTAATGTAATCTGAAAAGTTGGACAACTTAGTAGATTGGCCTCATTTCTAAAGTAGTTTCTTTAGAAAAGAAACATCTTCAGTACCGAACACTGTACTGTGTGAAATAAGGTAATTCGGTTCTATGAATCAGTTTAATTTCTACGAAGATGGTTGAGTGCAGCAAGTTCAAACTTTCCTTGTTAATGTAATCTAAAAAGATGCAAAACATAGTAGATTGGCCTCATTTCTAAAGTAGTTTGTTTACAAAACAAAAATCTTCATTATCGAACACTATACTATGTGAAATGAGCTACTTCGGTTCTAGGAATCACTTGCTTTCCTACGAAGAAGGTTGAGTGCAGCAAGTTCAAACTTTCCTCGTTTGTGTAATCTAACAAGATGTACAAGTTAGTGGATTTGCGTCATTTCTAAAGAGGTTTCTTTAGAAAACAAACATCTTCAGTACTGAACACTGTACTGTGTGAAATAAGTTAATTCAGTTGTAGGAATCAGTTTCCTTTCTACGAAGATGGTTGAGTGCAGCAAGTTCAAACTTTCCTTGTTAATGTAATCTGAAAAGTTGCACAACTTAGTAGATTAGCCTCATTTCTAAAGCAGTTTCTTTAGAAAAGAAACATCTTCAGTACCGAACACTGTACTGTTTGAAATGAGTTAATTCGCTTCTCGGAATCAGTTTAGTTTCTACGAAGATGGTTGAGTGCAGCAAGTTCAACCTTTCTTAGTTTGTGTAATCTAACAAGATGTACAAGTTAGTGGATTCGCGTCATTTCTAAATTAGTTTCTTTAGAAAACAAACGTCTTCAGTACCGAACACTGTACTGTGTGAAATAAGTTTATTCGGTTCTAGGAATCAGTTTCCTTTCTACGAAGATGGTTCAGTTTAGCAAGTTCAAACTTTCCTTCTTAATGTAATCTAAAAAGATGTCCAAGTCAGTAGATTTGCCTCATTGGTAAAGTAGTTTGTTGAGAATACAAACACCTTCATTGCCGAACATTGTACTGTGTGAACAAAGCTAATTTAGTTAAAGAATTCAGTTGATTTCCTACAAAGAAGGTTGAGTGCAGCCAGTTCAAACTTTCCTTGTTAATGTAACCTAAAAAGATGCAAGACTTAGTAGATTGGCCTCATTTCTAAAGTAGTTTCTTTGGAAAAGAAACATCTTCATTACCAAACACTGTACTGTGTGAAATATGTTAATTCGCTTCTAGGAATCAGTTTAATTTCTACGAAGAAGGTTGAGTGCAGCAGGTTCAAACTTTCCTTGTTAATGTAATCTAAAAAGATTGCCAAGTGAGAAGATTCGCCTCATTTGTAAAGTACTTTGTTGAGAAAACAAATATCTTCATTGCCGAACATTGTACTGTGTGAAATAAGCTCATTCGGTTCTCGGAATAAGTGGCTTTCCTACAAAAGGTTGAGTGCAGCAAGTTCAAACTTTCCTTGTTAATGTAATCTAAAAAGATGGCCAAGTTAGAAGATTCGCCTCATTTGTAAAGTACTTTGTTGAGGAAACAAATATCTTCATTGCCGAACATTGTACTGTATGAAATAAGCTCATTCGTTTCTAGGAATCAGTTGCTTTCCTACAAAGAAGGTTGAGTGCAGCAAGTTCAAACTTTCCTTGTTAATGTAATCTAAAAAGATGGCCAAGGTAGTAGATTCGCCTCATTTGTAAAGTAGTTTGTTGAGAAAACAAACATCTTCATTGCCGAACATTGTACTGTGTGAAATAAGCTCATTAGGTTCTAGGAATCAGTTGCTTTCCTACAAAGAAGGTTGAGTGCAGCAAGTTCAAACTTTCCTTGTTAATGTAATCTGAAAAGATGCACAACTTAGTAGATTGGCCTCATTTCTAAAGTAGTTTCTTTAGAAAACAAACATCTTCATTACCGAACACTGTACTATGTGAAATGAGCTAGTTCGATTCTAGGAATCACTTGCTTTCCTATTAAGAAGTTTGAGTGCAGCAAGTTCAAACTTTCCTAGTTTGTGTAATCTAACAAGATGTACAAGTTAGTGGATTCGCCTCATTTCTAAAGTAGTTTCTTTAGAAAAGAAACATGTTCAGTACCGAACACTGTACTGTGTGAAATAAGTGAATTCGCTTCTAGGAATCAGTTTCTTTTCTACGAAAATGGTTGAGTTTAGCAGGTTCAAACTTTCCTTCTTAATGTAATCTAAAAAGATATCCAAGTTAGTAGATTTGCCTCATTGGTAAAGTAGTTTGTTGAGAAAACAAACATCTTCATTGCCAAACATTGTACTGTGTGAACAAAGCTAATTTAGTTCTAGAATTTAGTTGCTTTCCTACAAAGAAGGTAGAGTGCAGCCAGTTCAAACTTTCCTTGTTAATGTAACCTAAAAAGATGCACGACTTAGTAGATTGGCCTCATTTCTAAAGTAGTTTCTTTAGAAAAGAAACATCTTCATTACCAAACACTGTACTGTGTGAAATAAGTTAATTCGCTTCTAGGAATCAGTTTAATTTCTACGAAGAAGGTTGACTGCAGCAAGTTCAAACTTTCCTTGTTAACGTAATCTAAAAAGATGGCCAAGTTAGAATATTCGCCTCATTTGAAAAGTACTTTCTTGAGAAAACAAACATCTCCATTGCCGAACTTTGTACTGTGTGAAATAAGCTCATTCGGATCTAGGAATCAGTGGCTTTCCTACAAAGAAGGTTGAGTGCAGCAAGTTCAAACTTTCCTTGTTAATGTAATCTAAAAAGATGGCCAAGTTACTATATTCACCTCATTTGTAAAGTAGTTTGTTGAGAAAACAAACATCTTCATTGCCGAACATTGTACTGTGTGAAATAAGCTCATTCGGTTCTAGGAATCAGTTGCTTTCCTACAAGGAAGGTTGAGTGCAGCAAGTTCAAACTTTCCTTGTTAATGTAATCTGAAAAGATGCAAAGTTAGTAGATTGGCCTCATTTCTAAAGTAGTTTGTTTAGGAAACAAACATCTTCATTACCAAACACTGTACTATGTGAAATGAGCTAGTTCTATTCTAGGAATCACTTGCTTTCCTACGAAGAAGGTTGAGTGCAGCAAGATCAAACTTTCATAGTTTGTGTAATCTAACAAGATTTACAAGTTAGTGGATTCGCATCATTTCTAAAGTAGTTTCTTTAGGAAAGAAACATCTTCAGTACCGAACACTGTACTGTGTGAAATAAGTGAATTCGGTTCTAGGAATCACTTGCTTTCCTACAAAGAAGGTTGAGTGCAGCAAGTTCAAACTTTCCTTGTTAATGTAATCTGAAAAGATGCACAACTTAGTAGATTGGGCTCCATTTGTAAAGTAGTTTCTTTAGAAAACAAACATCTTCAGTACCAACACTGTACTGTGTGAAATGAGCTAATTAGGTTCTAGGAATCAGTTTAATTTCTACAAAGATGGTTGAGTGCAGCAAGTTCAAACTTTCCTAGTTTGTGTAATCTAACAAGATGTACAAGTTAGTGGATTCGCATCATTTCTAAATAAGTTTCTTTAGAAAAGAAACATCTTCATTACCGAACACTGTACTGTGTGAAATAAGTTAATTCAGTTCTAGGAATCAGTTTCCTTTCGACGAAGAAGGTTGAGTTTAGCAAGTTCAAACTTTCCTTGTTAATGTAATCTAAAAAGATGTCCAAGTTAGTAGATACGCCTCATTTCTAAAGTAGTTTCTTTAGAAAACAAAGCTAAATTGCCAAACTTTGTACTGTGTGAAATGAGCTAATTCGGTTCTAGGAATCAGTTTATTTTCTACGAAGATGGTTGAGTTTAGCAAATTCAAACTTTCCTTGTTAATGTGCTCTAAAAAGATGTCCAAGTTAGTAGATTTGCCTCATTGGAAAAGTAGTTTGTTGAGAAAACAAACATCTTCTTTGCCGAACATTGTACTGTGTGAAAAAAGCTAATTTAGTTCTAGAATTCAGTTGCTTTCCTACAAAGATGGTTGAGTGCAGCAAGTTCAAAGTTTCCTTGTTAATGTAATCTAAAAAGATGGCCAAGTTAGTAGATTCGCCTCATTTGTAAAGTAGTTTGTGTAGAAAACAAAAATCTTCATTACCGAACACTGTACTATGTGAAATAAGCTGGTTCCGTTCTAAGAATCACTTGCTGTCTTACGAAGAACGTTGAGTGCAGCAAGTTCAAACTTGCCTAGTTTGTGTAATCTAACAAGATGTACAAGTTATTGGATTCGCCTCAATTCTAAAGTAGTTTCTTTAGAAAAGAAACATCTTCAGTACCGAACACTGTACATTGTGAAATAAGCTCATTCGCTTCTAGGAATCAGTTTAATTTCTACGAAGAAGGTTGAATGCAGCAAGTTAAAACTTTCCTTGTTAATGTAATCTAAAAACATGGCCAAATTAGAAGATTCACCTCATTTGTAAAGTACTTTTTTGAGAAAACAAACATCTTCATTGCCGAACATTGTACTGTTTGAAATAAACTCATTCGGTTCTAGGAATCAGTTGTTTTCCTACAAAGAAGGTTGAGTCCAGCCAGTTCAAACTTTCCTTGTTAATGTAATCTAAAAAGATGCACAACGTTGTAGATTGGCCTCATTTCTAAAGTAGTTTCTTTAGAGAAGAAACATCTTCAGTACCGAACACTGTACTGTGTCAAATAAGTTAATTAGCTTCTAGGAATCAGTTTAATTTCTACAATGAAGGTTGAGTGCAGCAAGTTCAAATTTTCCTAGTTTGTGTAATCTAACAAGATGTACAAGTTAGTGCATTCGCCTCAATTCTAAAGTAGTTTCTTTAGAAAAGAAACATCTTCAGTACCGAACACTGTATTGTGTGAAATATGGTAATTCGGTTCTAGGAAGCAGTTTAATTTCTACGAAGATGGTTGAGTGCAGCAATTTCAAACTTTCCTTGTTAATGTAATCTAAAAAGATGCACAACTTAGTAGATTGGCCTCATTTCTAATGTTGTTTGTTTACAAAACAAACATATTCATTACCGAACACTATACTATGTGAAATGAGCTAGTTCGGTTGTAGGAATCACTTGCTTTCCTACGAACAAGGTTCAGTGCAGCAAGTTCAAACTTTCCTAGTTTGTGTAATCTAACAAGATATACAAGTTAGTGCATTCGCCTCATTTCTAAAGTAGTTTCTTTAGAAAAGAAACATCTTCAGTACCGAACCATGAACTTGTGAAATAAGGTAATTTGGTTCTAGGAATCAGTGTAATTTCTACGATGATGGTTGAGTGCAGCAAGTTCAAACTTTCCTTGTTAATGTAATCTAAAAAGATGCACAACTTAGTAGATTGGCCTCATTTCTAACGTAGTTTGTTTACAAAACAAACATCTTCATTACCGAACACTATACTATGTGAAATGAGCTAGTTCGCTTCTAGGAATCACTTGCTTTCCTACGAAGAAGGTTGATTGCAACAAGTTCAAACTTTCCTAGTTTGTGTAATCTAACAAGATGTACAAGTTAGTGGATTCGCGCCGTTTCTAAAGTGGTTTCTTTAGAAAAGAAACGTCTTCAGTACCGAATATAGAGGGCTGCGAGGTGCCATGCTTTAAGATGGCGCCGGCTTCCGCCTTCCGCCTTCCCGATGGCGAGTGCTCTCCTGGATAAACAAGTCCTTATTTGGAGGGGGAATCCCGGGAAAAGAGCCGGGCATGAGTGCACATGCCTTTCATCCCAGCACATGGGAGGCAGAGCAGGACAGCCACAAGTTCAAAGCCAGCCTTGTCTACATAGTGAGTTCTAGGGCAGCCAGGACTACCCAGTGAGAAGACCTTGGATTATGGGGACGTATGAACATCATTGTAATTGATAAAAACTATGGGGACCTTTAAATTTGCATGAATGCATTACATTTTACATCATATACGGTTATCAGTTTACGGGGGCCAGGGACAAAATGTGGTAGTTTGATTCAGGTGTCCCCCATAAACTTCAAGTGTTCTAAATGCTAGGTTCCCAGCTGATGGCAATTTGGGAATTAACACCTCCTGGAGGCAGAGTATGTTCCCAGCTGATAGCAATTTGGGAATTCACACCTCCTGGAAGCAGTATTGTTGGGGGTGGGCTTATGGGTATTATAACCAGCTTGCCCTTGCCAGTGTTTTGACCAATGCTAGCCTCGCAGCCGCCTTGGCTCAGTTAACTCAAAATAAATAAATTATTCTAGGGCTGCAAATTTATCCAGATTTTTGTCTAGTTTTCTATTACAGAATTGGTCGTTTGAATTTGAAGATACCTTAAAAGAACTGAGACTGGCAATAGTTAATGTGAATTCTGCCCGCATGGACCTCTCCTTTGCCTCTGGATTGTCATCTTGGCTGATCTCCGCTATGAATCATCTGAAGGAATGGGCGGGTTTGGGTGCTCTTTAGCAGGCCTTCTGTTACTGGTCTCCTTGGTTTGCTTGTGGTGTCTGTGTAAAATCAGGGTCAGGCAATGACGGGATGCAGCTATGATCATTCAAGCCTTTACTGCCATAGAGGCTGCACAGTCCCCCTAAGTCTGGCTGGCTACAACTAAAAGTTAATCTTCTTTCTGCTCAGGTTGCGAGGCTAAGCACTGCACTCTGGGTTAGCCCTAAAACTCCAGAGAAGAGCATGTTTGATTGCATGCGGGTTGATGCCCCAGATCCCGCCTCTGAGAAAAAGGCATCAGGGTTGCAAAAATACGCATCATCAGAGATCAGACCTCTACTCTTACCTGTGGCTTGTTTTAAAACATAAAAGGGGGAACTGTAGAGAGCTGCGAGGTGCCGTGCCTTAAAGATGGCGCTGGCTTCCGCCTTCCGCCTTCCCGATGGCGAGTGCTCTCCTGGATAAACAAGTACTTATTTGGCTGGGGCCATGATCTAGGCTTGCTTCCGCATATGTGGACCTATCTGCATTCACCACGTGGCTTACCACTGTTGGCTGTTCAAAGGCTTCTTAAGCTTTGGGCGGGCTTGTCCCAGGGTCAGTCAGTCAGTGAGTGAGTGAGTGAGTGAGTGAGTGAGGGAGTCAGAGAGTGAGTGAGTGAGTCAGTGAGTGAGTCAGTGAGTGAGTCAGTGAGTGAGTCAGTGAGTGACACAGTCAGTCAGTCAGTGAGTCAGTGAGTGAATGAGTAGGTGAGTGAGTGAGTGAGTCAGTGAGTGAGTGAGTCAGTGAGTGAGTGAGTGAGTGAGTGAGTCAGTGAGTCAGTGAGTGAGTGAGTGAGTGAGTGAGTCAGTCAGTCAGTCAGTCAGAAGATTGTTCAAGGTTCCTGAATAAACTGCTTCAAGAAGAGTCCGAGCATTGCGTCTTCCTTGCTGGTCGAGGCGGACGCGACAACCAAACACTGTACTGTGTGAAATAAGTTAATTCGGTTCTAGGAATCAGTTTCCTTTCTACGAAGATGGTTGAGTGCAGCAAGTTCAAACTTTCCTTGTTAATGTAATCTAAAAAGATGGCCAAGTTAGCAGAGTCACCTCATTTTTAAAATAGTTTGTTGAGAAAATTAACATCTTTATTGCCGAACATTGTACTCGTGAAAAAAGCTCATTCGGTTCTAGGAATCACTTGCTTTCCTACAAAAAGGTTGAGTGCAGAAAGTTGAAACTTTCCTTGTTAATGTAATCTAAAAAGATCCACAACTTAGTAGATTGGCCTCATTTCTAAAGTAGTTTCTTTACAAAAGAAACATCTTCAGTACCGAACAGTGTACAGTGTGAAATAAGTCAAATCGCTTCTAGGAATCAGTTTAATTTCTACGAAGAAGGTTGAGTGCAGCAAGTTCAAACTTTCCTTGTTAATGTAATCTAAAAAGATGGCCAAATTAGAAGATTCGCCTCATTTGTAAAGTACTTTGTTGAGAAAACAAACATCTTCATTGCTGAATATTGTACTGTGTGAAATAAGCTCATTCGGTTCTAGGAATCAGTTGCTTTCCGAAAAGAAGGTTGAGTGCAGCAAGTTCAAACTTTCCTTGTTAATGTAATCTAAAAAGATGCACAACTTAGAAGAGTGGCCTCATTTCTAAAGTAGTTTCTTTAGAAAAGAAACATCTTCAGTACCGAACAGTGTACAGTGTGAAATAAGTCAATCCGCTTCTAGGAATCAGTTTAATTTCTACGAAGAAGGTTGAGTGCAGCAAGTTCAAAATTTCCTTGTTAATGTAATCTAAAAAGATGGCCAAATTAGAAGATTCGCCTCATTTGTAAAGTACTTTGTTGAGAAAACAAACATCTTCATTGCTGAATATTGTACTGTGTGAAATAAGCTCATTCGGTTCTAGGAATCAGTTGCTTTCCTACAAAGAAGGTTGAGTGCAGCAAGTTCAAACTTTCCTTGTTAATGTAATCTAAAAAGATGCACAACTTAGTAGATTGGCGTCATTTCTAAAGTAGTTTGTTTAGAAAACAAACATCTTCATTACCGAACACTGTACTATGTGAAGTAAGCTGGTTCCGTTGTAGGAATCACTTGCTTTCCTATGAAGAAGGTTGAGTGCAGCAAGTTCAAACTTTCCCAGTTTGTGTAATCTAACAAGATGTACAAGTTAGTGGATTCGCCTCATTTCTAAAGTAGTTTCTTTAGAAAAGAAACATCTTCAGTACCGAACACTGTACAGTGTGAAATAAGTGAATTAGCTTCTAGGAATCAGTTTAATTTCTAGGAAGATGGTTGAGTGCAGCAAGTGCAAACTTTCCTTGTTAATGTAATCTAAAAAGATGGCCAAGTTAGTAGATTCGCCTCATTTGTAAAGTAGTTTGTTCAGAAAACAAACATCTTCATTGCCAAACATTGTACTGTGTGAAATAAGCTCATTCGGATCTAGGAATCATTTGCTTTCCTACAAAGAAGGTTGAGTGCAGCAAGTTCAAACTTTCCTTGTTAATGTAATCTGAAAAGTTGCACAACTTAGTAGATTGGCCTCATTTCTAAAGTAGTTTGTTTACAAAACAAACATCTTCATTACCGAGCACTATACTATGTGAAATGAGGTAGTTCGGTTCTAGGAATCACTTGCTTTCCTACGAAGAAGGTTGAGTGCAGCAAGTTCAAACTTTCCTCGTTTGTGTAATCTAACAAGATTTACAAGTTAGTGGATTCGCGTTGTTTCTAACGTGGTTTTCTTATAAAACAAACATCTTCAGTAGTGAACACTGTACTGTGTGAAATGAGTTAATTCGGTTCTAGGAATCAGTTTCCTTTCTACGAAGATGGTTGAGTGGATCAAGTTCAAACTTTCCTTGTTAATGTAATCTAAAAAGATGGCCAAGTTAGCAGAGTCACCTCATTTGTAAAGTAGTTTGTTTAGAAAATTAAGATCTTTATTGCCGAACATTGTACTGTGTGAAATAAGCTCATTCGGTTCTAGGAATCACTTGCTTTCCTACAAAGAAGGTTGAGTGCAGCAAGTTCAAACTTTCCTTGTTAATGTAATCGTAAAAGATGCAAAACGTAGTAGATTGGCCTCATTTCTAAAGTAGTTTCTTTAGAAAAGAAACATCTTCAGTACCGAACACTGTACTGTGTGAAATATGTTAATTCGCTTCTAGGAATCAGTTTAATTTCTACGAAGATGGTTGAGTTTAGCAAGTTCAATCTTTCCTTGTTAATGTGCTCTAAATAGATGTCCAAGTTAGTAGATTTGCCTCATTGGTAAAGCAGTTTGTTGAGAAAACAAACATCTTCATTGCCGAACATTGTACTGTGTGAAAAAAGCTAATTTAGTTCTAGAATTCAGTTGCTTTCCTACAAAGAAGGTTGAGTGCAGCCAGTTCAAACTTTCCTTGTTAATGTAATCTAAAAAGATGCACAACTTATTAGATTGGCCTCATTTCTAAAGTAGTTTCTTTAGAAAAGAAACATCTTCAGTACCGAACATTGTACTGTGTGAAAATAGTTAATTCGCTTCTAGGAATCCGTTTAATTTCTACGAAGAAGGTTGAGTGCAGCAAGTTCAAACTTTCCTTGTTAATGTTATCTAAAAAGATGGCCAAGTTAGAAGATTCGCCTGATTTGTAAAGTACTTTGTTGAGAAAACAAACATCTTCATTACGGAACATTGTACTGTGTGAAATAAGCTCATTCGGTTCTAGGAATCAGTTGCTTTACTACAAAGAATGTTGAGTGCAGCAAGTTCAAACTTTACTGCTGAATGTAATCTAAAAAGATGGCCAAGTTAGTAGATTCGCCTCATTTGTAAAGTAGTTTGTTGAGAAAACAAACATCTTCATTGCCGAACATTGTACAGTGTGAAATAAGCTCATTCGGTTCTATGAATCAGTTGCTTTCCTACAAAGAAGGTTGAGTGCAGCAAGTTGAAACTTTCCCTGTTAATGTAATCTGAAAAGATGAACAACTTAGTAGATTGTCCTCATTTCTAAAGTAGTTTGTTTAGAAAACAAACATCTTCATTACCGAACAATGTACAGTGTGAAATAAGTTAATTAGCTTCTAGGAATCAGTTTAATTTCTACGAAGAAGTTTGAGTGCAGCAAGTTCAAACCTTCCTTGTTAATGTAATCTAAAAAGATGGCCAAGTTCGAAGATTCGCCTCATTTGTAAAGTACTTTGTTGAGAAAACAAACATCTTCTTTTCCGAACACTGTACTGTGTGAGATAAGCTCATTCGGTTCTAGGAATCAGTTGCTTTCCTACAAAGAAGGTTGAGTGCAGCAAGTTCAATCTTTCCTTGTTAATGTAACCTAAAAAGATGCACAACTTAGTAGATTGGTCTCATTTCTAAAGTAGTTTGTTTAGAAAACAAACATCTTCATTACCGAACTCTGTACTGTGTTAAATAAGCTCATTCGGTTCTAGGACTCAGTTGCTTTCCTACGAAGAATGTTGAGTGCAGCAAATTCAAACTTTCCTAGTTTGTGTAATCTAACAAGATGTACAAGTTGGTGCATTCGCCTCATTTCTAAAGTAGTTTCTTTAGAAAAGAAACATCTTCAGTACTGAACACTGTACTGTGTGAAATAAGGTAAATCGGTTCTAGGAATCAGTTTAATTTCTAAGAAGATGTTTGAGTGCAGCAAGTTCAAACTTCCCCTGTTAATGTAATGTAAAAAGATGCACAACTTAGGAGATTGTCCTCATTTCCAAAGTAGTTTGTTTACAAAACAAACATCTTCATTACCGAACACTATACTATGTGAAATGAGCTAGTTCGGTTCTAGGAATCACTTGCTTTCCTACGAAGAAGGATGAGTGCAGCAAGTTCAAACATTCCTAGTTTGTGTAATCTAACAAGATGTACAACTTACTGGATGCGCGTCATTTCGAAATTAGTTTCTTTAGAAAACAAACATCTTGAGTACCGAACACTGTACTGTGTGAAATAACTTAATTCGGTTCTAGGAATCAGTTTCCTTTCTACGAAGATGGTTGAGTTTAGAAAGGTCAAGCTTTCCTTGTTAATGTAATCTAAAAAGATGTCCAAGTTAGTAGATTCGCCTCATTTCTAAAGTGGTTTCTTTAGAAAACAAACCTAAATTTCCAAACTTTGTACTGTGTGAAATGAGCTAATTCGGTTCTAGGAATCAGTTTACTTTCTACGAACATGGTTGAGTTTAACAAGTTCAAACTTGCCTTGTTAATGTGCTCTAAAAAGATGTCCAAGGTAGTAGGTTTGCCTCATTGGTAAAGTAGTTTTTTGAGAAAACAAACATCTTCATTGCCGAACATTGTACTGTGTGTAAAAAGCTAATTCGGTTCTAGAATTCAGTTGCTTTCCTACAAAGAAGGTTGAGTACAGCCAGTTCAAACTTTCCTTGTTAATGTAATCTAAAAAGATGCACAAGTAGTAGATTGGCCTCATTTCTAAAGTAGTTTCTTTAGAAAAGAAACATCTTCAGTACCGAACACTGTACTGTGTGAAATAAGTTAATTAGCTTCTAGGAATCAGTTTAATTTCTACGAAAAAGGTTGAGTGCAGCAAGTTCAAAATCTCCTAATTTGTGTAATCTAACAAGATGTACAAGTTAGTGCATTCGCCCCATTTCTAAAGTAGTTTCTTTAGAAAAGAAACATCTTCAGTACCGAACACTGTACTGTGTGAAATAAGTTAATTCGCTTCTAGGAATCAGTTTAATTTCTACGAAGATGGTTGAGTACAGCAAGTTCAAACTTTCCTTGTGAATGTAATCTAAAAAGATGCACAGCTTAGTAGATTGGCCTCATTTCTAAAGTAGTTTGTTTGCAAAACAAACATCTTCATTACCGAACACTATACTATGTGAAATGAGCTAGTTCGGTTCTAGGAATCACTTGCTTTACTACGAAGAAGGTTGAGTGCAGCACGTTCAAACTTTCCTTGTTAATGTAATCTGAAAAGATGCACAACTTAGTAGATTGGCCTCATTTCTAAAGTAGTTTCTTTAGAAAAGAAACATCTTCAGTAGTGAACACTGTACTGTGTGAAATAAGGTAAATAGGTCCTAGGAATCAGTTTAATTTCTAAGAAGATGGTTGAGTGCAGCAAGTTCAAACTTTCCTTGTTAATGTAATCTGAAAAGATGGCCAAGGTAGCAGAGTCACCTCATTTGTAAAATAGTGTGTTGAGAAAATTAACATCTTTATTGCCGAACATTGTACTGTGTGAAATAAGCTCATTCGGTTATAGGAATCAGTTGCTTTCCTACAAAGAAGGTTGAGTGCAGCAAGTTCAAACTTTCCTTGTTAATGCAACCTAAAAAGATGCACAACTTAGATGATTGGCCTCATTTCTAAAGTAGTTTGTTTCAAAAACAAACATCTTCATTCTGAACACTGTACTATGTGAAATAACCTAGTTCCATTCTAGGAATCACTGGCTTTCGTACGAAGAAGGTTGAGTGCAGCAAGTTCAAACTTTCCTAGTTTGTGTAATCTAACAAGATGTACAAGTTAGTGGATTCGCCTCATTTCCAAAGTAGTTTCTTTAGAAAAGAAACATCTTCAGTACCGAACACTGTACTGTGGGAAATAAGTGAATTCGCTTCTAGGAATCAGTTTAATTTCTACGAAGATGGTTGAGTGCAGCAAGTTCAAACTTTCTTTGTTAATGTAATCTAAAAAGATGGCCAAGTTAGTAGATTCGCCTCATTAATAACGTAGTTTGTTGAGAAAACAAACATCTTCGTTGCCAATCATTGTAGTGTGTGAAATAAGCTCATTCGGTTCTAGGAATCAGTAGGTTTCCTACAAAGAAGGTTGAGTGCAGCAAGTTCAAACTTTCCTTGTTAATGTAATCTGAAAAGTTCCACAACTTATTGGATTGGCCTCATTTCTAAAGTAGTTTGTTTACAAAACAAACATCTTCATTACCGAACACTATACTATTTGAAATGAGCTAGTTCGGTTCTAGGAATCACTTGCTTTCCTACGAAGAAGGTTGAGTGCAGCTAGTTCAAACTTTCCTCATTTGTGTAATCTAACAAGTTTTACAAGTTAGTGGATTCGGGTCGTTTCTAAAGTGGTTTCCTTATAAAACAACATCTTCAGTAATGAACACAGTACTGTGTGAAATAAGTTAATTCGGTTCTAGGAATCAGTTTCCTTTCTACGAAGATGGTTGAGTGCAGCAAGTTAAAACTTTCCTTGTTGATGTAATCTAAAAAGATGGCCAAGTTTGCAGAGTCACATCATTTGTAAAGTAGTTTGTTGAGAAAATTAACATCTTTCGTGCCGTACATTGTACTGTGTGAAATAAGCTCATTCGGTTCTAGGAATCACTTGCTTTCCTACAAAGAAGGTTGAGTGCAGCAAGTTCAAACTTTCCTTGTTAATGTAATCTTTAAAGATGCACAACTTAGTAGATTGGCCTCATTTCTAAAGTAGTTTCTTTAGAAAAGAACTATCTTCAGTACCGAACACTGTACTGTGTGAAATAAGTTAATTCGCTTCTACGAATCAGTTTAATTTCTACGATGAAGGTTGAGTGCAGCAAGTTCAAACTTTCCTTGTTAACGTATTCTAAAAAGATGGCCAAGTTAGAAGATTCGCCTCATTTGTAAAGTACTTTTTTGAGAAAACTAACATCTTCATTGCTGAACATTGTACTGTGTGAAATAAGCTCATTCGGTTCTAGGAATCATTTGCTTTCCTACAAAGAAGGTTGAGTGCAGCAAGTTCAAACTTTCCTTTTTAATGTAATCTAAAAAGATGTACAACTCAGTAGATTGGCCTCATTTCTAAAGTAGTTTCTTTAGAAAAGAAACATTTTCAGTAACGAACACTGTACTGTGTGAAATAAGTTAATTCGCTTCTAGGAATCAGTTTAATTTCTACGAAGATGGTTGAGTTTAGCAAGTTCAAACTTTCCTTGTTAATGTGCTCTAAAAAGATGTCCAAGTTAGTAGATTTCCCTCATTGGTAAAGTAGTTTTTGAGAAAACAAACATCTTCATTGCCGAACATTGTACTGTGTGTAAAAAGCTAATTCGGTTCTAGAATTCATTTGCTTTCCTACAAAGAAGGTTGAGTGCACCAAGTTCAAACTTTCCTAGTTTCTGAAATCTAACAAGATTATCTAACAAGATGTACAAGTTAGTGGATTCGCCTCATTTCTAAAGTAGTTTCTTTAGAAAACAAACATCTTCAGTACCGAACACTGTACTGTGTGAAATAAGTTAATTCGGTTCTAGGAATCAGTTTCCTTTCTACGAACATGGTTGAGTTTAGCAAGTTCAAACTTTCCTTGTTAATGTAAACTAAAAAGATGTCTAAGTTTGTAGATTCGCCTCATTTCTAAAGTAGTTTCTTTAGAAAACAAACCTAAATTTCCAAACTTTGTCCTGTGTGAAATGAGCTAATTCGGTTCCAGGAAACAGTTAAATTTCTACGAAGATGGTTGAGTGCAGCAAGTTCAAAATTTCCTTGTTAATGTAATCTAAAAAGATGCACAACTTAGTAAATTGGCCTCATTTCTAAAGTAATTTCTTTAAAAAACAACCATCTTCATTTCAGAAGACTATACTATGTGAAATGAGCTAGTTCGGTTCTAGGAATCACTTGCTTTAATAGGAAGAAGGTTGAGTGCAGCAAACTCAAACTTTCCTCGTTTGTTTAATCTAACAAGATGTACAAGTTAGTGGATTCGCCTCATTTCTAAAATAGTTTCTTTAGAAAAGAAACATCTTCAGTACCGAACAGTGTACTATGTGAAATACGTGAATTCGCTTCTTGGAATCACTTTAATTTCTACGAAGATGGTTGAGTTTAGGAAGTTCAAACTTTCCTTGTTAATGTAATCTAAAAAGATGTCTAAGTTAGTAGATTCGCCTCATTTCTAAAGTAGTTTCTTTAGAAAACAAATCTAAATTGCCAAACTTTGTACTGTGTGAAATGAGCTAATTCGGTTCTAAGAATCAGTTTACTTTCTACGAAGATGGTTGAGTTTAGCAAGTTCAAACTTTCCTTGTTAATGTGCTCTAAAAAGATGTCCAGGTTAGTAGATTTGCCTCATTGGTAAAGTAGTTTGTTGAGAAAACAAACATCTTCATTGCCGAACATTGTATTGTGTGAAAAAAGCTAAATTAGTTCTAGAATTCAGTTGCTTTCCTACAAAGAAGGTTGAGTGCAGCCAGTTCAAACTTTCCTTGTTAATGAATCTAAAAAGATGCACAACTTAGCAGATTGGCCTCATTTCTAAAGTAGTTTGTTTACAAAACAAACATCTTCATTACCGAACAATACACTATGTGAAATGAGCTAGTTCGGTTCTAGGAATCACTTGCTTTCCTACGAAGAAGGTTGAGTGCAGCAAGTTCAAACTTTCCTCGTTTTTGTAATCTAACAAGATATACAAGTTAGTGCATTCACCTCATTTCTAAAGTAGTTTCTTTAGAAAAGGAACATCTTCAGTACCGAACACTGTACTGCGTAAAATAAGTTAATTCGGTTCTAGGAATCATATCCTTTCTACGAAGATGGTTGAGTGCAGCAAGTTCAAACTTTCCTTGTTAGTGTAATCTAAAAAGATGTCCAAGTTAGTAGATTTGACTCATTTGTAAAGTAGTTTGTTGAGAAAATTAACATCTTTATTGCCGAACATTGTACTGTGTGAAATAAGCTCATTCGGTTCTGGGAATCAGTTGCTTTCCTACAAAGAAGGTTGAGTGCAGCAAGTTCAAACTTTCCTTGTTAATGTAAACTAAAGAGATGCACAACTTAGTAGATTTGCCCCATTTCTAATGTAGGTTGTTTAGAAAAACAAAAATCTTCATTACCAAACACTGTACTATGTGAAATAAGCTAGTTCCGTTCTAGGAATCACTTGCTTTCCTACGAAGAAGGTTGAGTGCAGCAAGTTCAAACTTTCCTAGTTTGTCTAATTTAACAAGATGTACAAGTTAGTGGATTTGCCTCATTTCTAAAGTAGTTTCTTTAGAAAAGAAATATCTTCAGTACCGAACACCGTACTGCATGAAATAAGTGAATTCGCTTCTAGAAATCAATTTAATTTCTGCGAAGATGTTTGAGTGCAGCAAGTTCAAACTTTCCTTCTTAATGTAATCTAAAAAGATGGCAAAGTTAGCAGATTCGCCTCATTTGTAAAGTAGTTTGTTGAGAAAACAAACATCTTCATTGCCAAACATTGTACTGTGTGAAATAAGCTCATTCGGTTCTAGGAATCAGTTGCTTTCCTACAAAGAAGGTTGAGTGCAGCAAATTCAAACTTTCCTTGTTATTGTAATCTGAAAAGTTGCACAACTTAGTATATTAGCCTCATTTCTAAAGTAGTTTGTTTACAAAGGAAACATCTTCATTACCGAACACTATACTACGTGAAATGAGCTAGTTCGGTTCTTGGAGTCACTTGCTTTCGTACGAAGAAGGTTGAGTGAAGCAAGTTCAAACTTTCCTCGTTTGTGTAATCTAACAAGGTTTACAAGTTAGTGGATTCGTGTCATTTCTAAAGTGGTTTCCTTAAAAAACAAACATCTTCAGTACTGAGTACTGTACTGTGTGAAATAAGTTAATTCGGTTCTAGGAATCAGTTTCCTTTCTACAAAGATGGTTAAGTGCAGCAAGTTCAAACTTTTCTTGTTAATGTAATCCAAAAAGATGGCCAAGTTAGCAGAGTCACCTCATTTGTTAAGTAGTTTGTTGAGAAAATTAACATCTTTATTGCCGAACATTGTACTGTGTGAAATAAGCTCATTCGGTTCTAGGAATCACTTGCTTTCCTACAAAGAAGGTTGAGTGCAGCAAGTTCAAACTTTCCTTGTTAATGTAATCTAAAAAGATGCACAACTTAGTAGATTGGCCTCATTTCTAAAGTAGTTTCTTTAGAAAAGAAACATCTTCAGTACCGAACACTGTACTGTGTGAAATAAGTTAATTCGCTTCTAGGAATCAGTTTAATTTCTACGAAGAAGGTTGAGTGCAGCAAGTTCAAACTTTCCTGGTTTATGTAATCTAAAAAGATGGCCAAGTTAGAAGATTCGCCTAATTTGTGAAGTACTTTGTTGAGGAAACAAACATCTTCATTGCCAAACATTGTACTGTGTGAAATAAGCTCATTCGGTTCTAGGAATCAGTTGCTTTCCTACAAAGAAGGTTGAGTGCAGCAAGTTCAAACTTTCCTTTTTAATGTAATCTGAAAAGTTGCACAACTTAGTAGATTGGCCTCATTTCTAAAGTAGTTTGTTTACAAAACAAACATCTTCATTACCGAACACTATACTATGTGAAATGAGCTAGTTCGGTTCTAGGAATCACTTGCTTTCCTACAAAGACGTTTGAGTGCAGCAAGTTCAAACTTTCCTAGTTTGTGTAATCTAACAAGATGTACAAGTTAGTGCATTCGCTCAATTCTAAAGTAGTTTCTTTAGAAAAGAAACATCTTCGGTAATGAACACTGTACTGTGTGAAATAAGGTAAATCGGTTCTAGGAATCAGTAAAATTTCTAAGAAGATGGTTGAGTGCAGCAACTTCAAACTTTCCTTGTTAATGTAATCTGAAAAGATGGCCAAGTTAGAACATTCGCCTCCTTTGTAAAGTACTTTGTTGAGAAAACAAACATCTTCATTGCCAAACATTGTACTGTGTGAAATAAGCTCATTCGGTTCTAGGAATCAGTTGCTTTCCTACAAAGAAGGTTGAGTGCAGCAAGTTCAAACTTCCCTTGTTAATGTAATCTAAAAAGATGCACAACTTAGTAGATTGGCCTCATTTCTAAGGAGTTTGTTTAGAAAGCAAACATCTTCATTACCGAACACTGTACTATGTGAAATAAGCTAGTTCTGTTCTAGGAATCACTTGCTTTCCTACGAAGAAGGTTGAGTGCAGCAAGTTCAAACGTTCCTAGTTTTTGTAATCTAACAAGGTGTACAAGTTAGTGGATTCGCGTCATTTCTAAATTAGTTTCTTTAGAAAACAAACATCTTCAGTACCGAACACTGTACTGTGTGAAATAAGTTAATTCGGTTCTAGGAATCAGTTTCCTTTCTACGAAGATGTTTGAGTTTAGCAAGTTCAAACTTTCCTTGTTAATGTAATCTAGAAAAATATCCAAGATAGTAGATTCGCCTCATTTCTAAAGTAGTTTCTTTAGAAAACAAACCTTCATTGCAAACTTTGTACTGTGTGAAATGAGCTAATTCGGTCCTAGGAATCAGTTGACTTTATACGAAGATGGTTGAGTTTAGCAAGTTCAAACTTTTCTTGTTAATGTAATCTAAAAAGATGGCTAAGTTAGCAGAGTCACCTCATTTGTAAAGTAGTTTGTTGAGAAAATTAACATCTTTATTGCCGAACATTGTATTGTGTGAAAAAAGCTAATTTAGTTCTAGAATTCAGTTGCTTTCCTACGAAGAAGGTTGAGTGCAGCAAGTTCAAACTTTCCTAGTTTGTGTAATCTAACAAGATGTACAAGTTAGTGCATCCGCTCATATCTAAAGGAGTTTCTTTAGAAAAGGAACATCTTCAGTACCGAACACTGTACTGTGTGAAATAAGTTAATTCACTTGTAGGATTCAGTTTAATTTCTACGAAGAAGGTTAAGTGCAGCTAGTTTAAACTTTCCTTGTTAATGTATTCTAAAAAGATGGCCAAGTTAGAAGATTCGCCTCATTTGTAAAGTACTTTGTTGAGAAAACAAACAGCTTCATTGCCGAACATTGTACTGTGTGAAATAAGCTCATTCGGTTCTAGGAATCAGTTGCTTTCCTACAAAGAAAGTTGAGTGCAGCAAGTCCAAACTTTCCTTGTTAATGTAATCTAAAACGATGCGCAACTCAGTAGATTGGCCTCATTTCTCAAGTAGTTTGTTTAGAAAACAAACATCTTCATTTCCGAACAGTGTACTATGTGAAATAAGCTAGTTGGGTTCTAGGAATCACTTGCTTTCCTACAAAGAAGGTTGAGTTCAGCAAGTTCAAACTTTCCTAGTTTGTGTAATCTAACAAGATGTACAAGTTAGTGGATTTGCGTCATTTCAAAATTAGTTTCTTTAGAAAACAAACATCTTCAGTATCGAACACTGTACTGTGTGAAATAAGTTAATTCGGTTCTAGGAATCATTTTCCTTTCTACGAAGATGGTTGAGTTTAGCAAGTTCAAACTTTTCTTGTTAATGTAATCTAAAAAGATGGCCAAGTTAGCAGAGTCACCTCATTTGTAAAGTAGTTTGTTGAGAAAATTAACATCTTTATTGCCGAACATTGTACTGTGTGAAATAAACTCATTCGGTTCTAGGAATCACTTGCTTTCCTACAAAGAAGGTTGAGTGCAGCAAGTTCAAATTTCCTTGTTAATGTAATCTAAAAAGATGCACAACTTAGTAGATTGGCCTCATTTCTAAAGTAGTTTCTTTAGAAAAGAAACATCTTCAGTACTGAACACTGTACTGTGTGAAATAAGTTAATTCGCTTCTAGGAATCAGTTTAATTTCTACGAAGAAGGTTGAGTGCAGCAAGTTCAAACTTTCCTAGTTAACGTAATCTAAAAAGATGGCCAAGTTAGAAGATTCGCCTCATTTGTAAAGTAGTTTCTTTAGAAAAGAAACATCTTCAGTACTGAACACTGTCCTGTGTGAAATAACGTAAATCGGTTCTAGGAATCAGTTTAATTCCTAAGAAGATGGTTGAGTGCAGCAAGTTCAAACTTCCCGTGATAATGTGATCAAAAAAGATGCACAACTTAGTAGATTGGCCTCATTTCTAAAGTAGTTTGAATACAAAACAAACATCTTCATTACAGAACACTATACTGTGTGAAATGAGCTAGTTCGGTTCTAGGAATCACTTGCATTTCTACAAAGAAGGTTGAGTGCAGCAAGTTCAAACTTTCCTCGTTTGTGTAATCTAACAAGATTTACAAGATACTGGATTCGTGTCTTTTCTAAAGTGGTTTCCTTATAAAACAAACATCTTCAGTAGTGAACACTGTACTGTGTGAAATAAGTTAATTCGTTTCTAGGAATCAGGTTCCTTTCTACGAAGATGGTTGAGTGCAGCAAGTTCAAACATTCCTTGTTAATATAATCTAAAAAGATGGCCAAGTTAGGAGAGTCACCTCATTTGTAAAGTAGTTTGTTGAGAAAATTAACATCTTTATTGCCGAACATTGTACTGTGTGAAATAAACTCATTCGGTTCTAGGAATCACTTGCTTTCCTACAAAGAAGGTTGAGTGCAGCAAGTTCAAATTTCCTTGTTAATGTAATCTAAAAAGATGCACAACTTAGTAGATTGGCCTCATTTCTAAAGTAGTTTCGTTAGAAAAGAAACATCTTCAGTACTGAACACTGTACTGTGTGAAATAAGTTAATTCGCTTCTAGGAATCAGTTTAATTTCTACGAAGAAGGTTGAGTGCAGCAAGTTCAAACTTTCCTTGTTAATGTAATCTAAAAAGATGGCCAAGTTAGAAGATTCGCCTCATTTGTAAAGTACTTTGTTGAGAAAACAAACATCTTCATTGCCGAACATTGTACTGTGTGAAATAAGCTCATTCAGTTCTAGGAATCACTTGCTTTCCTACAAAGAAGGTTGAGTGCAGCAAGTTCAAACTTACCTTGTTAATGTAATCTGAAAAGATGCACAACTTAGTAGATTGGCCTCATTTCTAAAGTAGTTTCTTTAGAAAAGAAACATCTTCAGTACCGAACACTGTACTGTGGGAAATAAGTTAATTCGCTTCCAGGAATCAGTTTAATTTCTACGAAGATGGTTAAGAGCAGCAATTTCAAACTTTCCTTGTTAATGTAATCTAAGAAGATGGACAAGTTAGTAGATTCGCCTCATTTGTAACGTAGTTTGTTGAGAAAATTAACATCTTTATTGCCGAACATTGTACTGTGTGAAATAAGCTCATTGGGTTCTAAGAATCACTTGCTTTCCTACAAAGAAGGTTGAGTACAGCAAGTTCAAACTTTTCTTGTTAATGTAATCTAAAAAGATGCACAACTTAGTAGATTGGCCTCATTTCTAAAGTAGTTTCTTGAGAAAAGGAACATCTTCAGTACCGAACACTGTACTGTGTGAAATGAGTTAATTCGCTTCTAGGAATCAGTTTAATTTCTACAAAGATGGTTGAGTGCAGCAAGTTCAAACTTTCCTAGTTTGTGTAATCTAACAAGAGGTACAAGTTACTGGATTCACGTCATTTCTCAATTAGTTTCTTTAAAAAAACAAACATCTTCAGTACTGAACAGTGCACTGTGTGAAATAAGTTAATTCGGTTCTAGGAATCAGTTTCCTTTCTACGAAGATGGTTGAGTTTAGCAAGTTCAAACTTTCCTTGTTAATGTAATGTAAAAAGATGTCCAATTTAGTATGTTCGCCTCATTTCTAAAGTAGTTTCTTTAGAAAAGAAACCTAAATTTCCAACCTTTGTACTGTGTGAAATGAGATAATTCGGTTCTAGGAATCAGTTTACTTTCTACGAAGATGGTTGAGTTTAGCAAGTTCAAACTTTCCTTGTTAATGTGCTCTAAAAATAGGTCCAAGTTAGTAGATTTGCCTCATTTGTAAAGTAGTTTGTTGAGAAAACAAACATCTTCATTGCCGAACATTGTACTGTGTGTAAAAAGCTAATTCGGTTCTAGAATTCAGTTGCTTGCCTACAAAGAAGGTTCAGTGCAGCCAGTTCAAACTTTCCTTGTTAATGTAATCTAAAAAGATGCACAACGTAGTAGATTGGCCTCATTTCTAAAGTAGTTTCTTTAGAAAAGAAACATCTTCAGTACTGAACACTGTACTGTGTGAAATAAGGTAAAAAGGTTCTAGGAATCAGTTTAATTTCTACGAAGAAAGTTGAGTGCAGCAAGTTCAAGCTTTCCTTGTTAATGTAATCTAAAAAGATGGCAAAGATAGAAGATTTGCCTCATTTGTAAAGTACTATGTTGAGAAAACAAACATCTTCTTTGCCGAACACTGTACCGTGTGAAATAAGCTCATTCGGTTTTAGGAATCAGTTGCTTTCCTACAAAGATGGTTGAGTGATGCAAGTTCAAACTTTCCTTGTTTATGTAATCTGAAAAGATGCACAGCTTAGTAGATTGGCCTCATTTCTAAAGTAGTTTCTTTAGAAAAGAAACATCTTCAGTACCGAACACTGTACTGTGTGAAATGAGTTAACTCGATTCAAGGAATCAGTTTAATTTCTACGAAGAAGGTTGAGTGCAGCAAGTTCAAGCTTTCCTTGTTAATGTAATCTAAAAAGATGGCCGAGTGAGAAGATACGCCTCATTTGTAAAGTAATTTGTTGAGGAAAAAAACATCTTCATTGCCGAACATTGTACTGTGTGAAATAAGCTCATTCGGTTCTAGGAATCAGTTGCTTTCCTGCAAAGAAGGTTGAGTGCAGCAAGTTCAAACTTTCCTTGTTAATATAATCTAAAAAGATGCACAACTTAGTAGATTGGCCTCATTTCTAAAGTAGTTTGTTTAGAAAACAAACATCTTCATTACCGAACACTGTACTATGTGAAATTAGCTAGTTCCGTTCTAGGAATCAGTTGCTTTCCTACAAAGAAGGTTGAGTGCTGCAAGTTCAACCTTTCCTTGTTAATGTAATCTGAAAAGATGCACAACTTAGTAGATTGGCCTCATTTCTAAAGTAGTTTGTTTATAAAACAAACATCTTCATTACCGAACACTGTACTGTGTGAAATAAGTGAATTCGCTGCTAGGAATAACTTGCTTTCCTACAAAGAAGGTTGAGTGCAGCAAGTTCAAACTTTCCTAGTTTGTGTAATCTAACAAGATGTACAAGTTATTGGATTCGCCTCATTTCTAAAGTAGTTTCTTTAAAAAAGAAACATCTTCAGTACCGAACACTGTACTGTGTGAAATAAGTGAATTCGTTTCTAGGTATCATTTTAATTTCTACGAAGATGGTTGAGTTCAGCAAGTTCAAAGTTTCCTTGTTAATGTAATCTAAAAAGATGGACAAGTTAGTAGATTCGCCTCATTTGTAAAATAGTTTGTTGAGAAAACATACATCTTCATTGCCAAACATTGTACTCTGTGAAATAAAGTCATTCGGTTCTAGGAATCAGTTGCTTTCCTACAAAGAAGGTTGAGAGTAGCAAGTTCAAACTTTCCTTGTTAATGTAATCTGAAACGTTGCACAACTTAGTAGATTGGCCTCATTTCTAAAGCAGTTTGTTTACAAAACAAACATCTTCATTACTGAACAGTATACTATGTGAAATGAGCTAGTTCGGTTCTAGGAATCACTTGCTTTCCTACAAAGAAAGTTGAGTGCAGCAAGTTCAAACTTTCCTCGTTTGTGTAATCTAACAAGATTTACAAGTTAGTGGATTCGTGTCATTTCTAAAGTGGTTTCCTTATAAAACAAACATCTTCAGTACTGAACACTGTACTCTGTGAAATAAGTTAATTCGGTTCTAGGAATCAGTTTCCTTTCTACAAATTTGGTTGAGTGCAGCAAGTTAAAACTTTCCTTGTTAATGTAATCTAAAAATATGGCCAAGTTAGCAGAGTCACCTCATTTGTAAAGTACTTTGTTGAGAAAATTAACATCTTTATTGCCGAACATTGTACAGTGTGAAATAAGCTCATTTGGTTCTAGGAATCACTTGCTTTCCTACAAAGAAGGTTGAGTGCAGCAAGTTCAAACTTACCTTTTTAATGTAATCTGAAAAGTTGCACAACTTAGTAGATTGGCCTCATTTCTAAAGCAGTTTGTTAATAAAACAAACATCTTCATTACCGAAGAGTATACTAGGTGAAATGAGCTAGTTCGGTTCTAGGAATCACTTGCTTTCCTACGAAGAAAGTTGAGTGCAGCAAGTTCAACCTTTCCTCGTTTGTGTAATCTACCAAGATGTACAAGTTAGTGGATTCGCATCGTTTCTAAAGGGTTTCTTTAGAAAACAAACATCTTCAGTACTGAACACTGTACTGTGTGAAATAAGTTAATTCGGTTCTAGGAATCAGTTTCCTTTCTACGAAGATCGTTGAGTGCAGCAAGTTCAAACTTTCCTTGTTAATGTAATCTAAAAAGATGGCCAAGTTAGCAGAGTCACCTCATTTGTAAAATAGTTTGTTGAGAAAACAAACATCTTCATTGCCGAACATTGTACTGTGTGAAATAAGCTCATTCGGTTCAAGAATCACTTGCTTTCCTACAAGGAAGGTTGAGTGCAGCAAGTTCAAACTTTCCTTGTTAATGTAATCTGAAAAGATGCACAACTTAGTAGATTGGCCTCATTTCTAAAGTAGTTTGTTTACAAAACAAACATCTTCATTACCGAACACTATACTATGTGAAATGAGCCAGTTCGATTCTAAGAATCACTTGCTTTCCTACGAAGAAGGATGAGTCCAGCATGTTCAAACTTTCCTCGTTTGTGTAATCTAACAAGATATACAAGTTAGTGGATTCGCGTCGTTTCTAAAGTGGTTTCTTTGGAAAACAAACATCTTCAGTACTGAACACTGTACTGTGTGAAATAAGTGAATTCACTTCTAGGAATCACTTGCTTTCCTACGAAGAAGGTTGAGTGCAGCAAGTTCAAACTTTCCTTGTTAATGTAATCTAAAAAGATGGCCAAGTTAGAAAATTCGCCTGATTTGTAAAGTACTTTGTTGAGAAAACAAACATCTTTATTGCCCAACATTGTACTGTGTGAAATAAGCTCATTCGGTTCTAGGAATCAGTTGCTTTCCTAAAAAGAAGGTTGAGTGCAGCAAGTTCAAACTTTCCTTGTTAATGTAATCTAAAAAGATGCACAACTTAGTAGATTGGCCATATTTCTATAGTAGTTTCTTTAGAAAAGAAACATCTTCAGTACCGAACACTATACTGTGTGAAATAAGTTAATTTGCTTCTAGGAATCAGTTTAATGTCTACGAAGATGGTTGACTGCAGCAAGTTCAAACTTTCCTTGTTAATGTAATCTAAAAAGATTGCTAAGTTAGTAGATTTGCCTCATTTGTAAACTAGTTTGTTGAGAAAATTAACATCTTTATTACCGAACATTGTACTGTGTGAAATAAGCTCATTCGGTTATAGGAATCAGTTGCTTTCCTACAAAGAAGGTTGAGTGCAGCAAGTTCAAACTTTCCTTGTTAATGTAATCTGAAAAGTTGCACAACTTAGTAGATTGGCCTCATTTCTAAAGTAGTTTGTTTACCAAACAAACATCTTCATTACCGAACACTATACTATGTGAAATGAGCTAGTTCGGTTCTAGGAATCACTTGCTTTCGTACGAAGAAGGTTGAGTGCAGCAAGTTCAAACTTTCCTCGTTTGTGTAATCTAACAAGATGTACCAGTTAGTGGATTCTCGTAGTTTCTAAAGTGGTTTCCTTATATAACAAACATCTTCAGTACTGAACAATGTACCTTGTGAAATAAGTTAATTCGGTTCTAGGAATCAGTTTCCTTTCTACAAAGATGGTTGAGTGCAGCAAGTTCAAACTTTCCTTGTTAATGTAATCTAAAAAGATGGCCAAGTTAGCAGAGTCACCTCATTTGTAAAGTACTTTGTTGAGAAAATTAACATCTTTATTGCCGAAAATTGTACTGTGTGAAATAAGCTCATTCGGTTCTAGGAATCACTTGCTTTCCTACAAAGAACTTTGAGTGCAGCAAGTTCAAACTTACCTTTTTAATGTAATCTAAAAAAGATGCACAACTTAGTAGATTGGCCTCATTTCTAAAGTGGTTTCTTTAGAAAAGAATCATCTTCAGTACCGAACACTCTACTGTGTGAAATAAGTTAATTCGCTTCTAGGATTCAGTTTAATTTCTACGAAGAAGGTTGAGTGCAGCAAGTTCAAACTTTCCTTGTTAATGTAATCTAAAAAGATGGCCAATTTAGAAGATTCGCCTCATTTGTAAAGTACTTTGTTGAGAAAACAAACATCTTCATTTGCAAACATTGTACTGTGTGAAATAAGCTCATTCGGTTCTTGGAATCAGTTGCGTTCCTACAAAGAAGGTTGAGTGCAGCAAGTTCAAACATTACTTGTTAATGTAATCTGAAAAGTTGCACAACTTAGTAGATTGGCCTCATTTCTAAAGTACTTTGTTTAGAAAAAAAAATCTTCATTAATGAACACTATACTATGTGAAATGAGCTAGTTCGATTCTAGGAATCACTTGCTTGCCTACGAAGAAGGTTGAGGGCAGCAAGTTCAAAATTTCCTAGTTTGTGTTATCTAACATGATGAACAAGTTAGTGGATTCGCGTCATTTCTAAATTAGTTTCTTTAGAAAACAAACCTAAATTGCCAAAATTTGAACTGTGTGATATGAGCTAATTCGGTTTTTCGAATCACTGTACTTTCTACGAAGATGGTTGAGTTTAGCAAGTTCAAACTTTCCTTGTTAATATAATCTAAAAAGATGTCCAAGTCAGTAGATTCGCCTCATTTCTCAAGTAGTTTCTTTAGAAAACAAACCTAAATTGCCAAACTTTGAACTGTGTGAAATGAGCTAATTCGGTTCTAGGAATCAGTTTACTTTCTGCGAAGATGATTGAGTTTAGCAAGCTCAAACTTTCCTTGTTAATGTGCTCTAAAAAGATGTCCAAGTTAGTAGATTTGCCTCATTGGTAAAGTAGTTTGTTCAGAAAACAAACATCTTCATTGTTGAACATTGTACTGTGTGAAAAAATCTAATTTAGTTCTAGAATTTAGTTGCTTTCCTATAAAGAAGGTTGAGTGCAGCCAGTTCAAACTTTCCTTGTTAATGTAATCTAAAAAGATGCACAACGTAGTAGATTGGCTTCATTTCTAAAGTAGTTTCTTTAGAAAAGAAACATCTTCAGTACCGAACACTGTACTGTGTGAAATAAGTTAATTCGCTTCTAGGAATCAGTTTAATTTCTACGAAGAAGGTTGAGTGCAGCAAGTTCAAACTGTCCTAGTTTGTGTAATCTAACAAGATGTACAAGTTAGTGCATTCGCCTCATTTCTAAAGTAGTTTCTTTAGAGAAGAAACATCATCAGTACCGAACACTGTACTGTGTGAAATAAGGTAATTCGGTTCTGGGAATCAGTTTAATTTCTACGAAGATGGTTGAGTGCAGCATGTTCAAGGTTTCCTTGTTAATGTAATCTGAAAATTTGCACAACTTAGTAGATTGGCCTCATTTCTAAAGTAGTTTGTTTACAAAACAAACATCTTCATTTCCGTACACTATACTATGTGAAATGAGCTAGTTCAGTTCTAGGAATCACTTGCTTTCGTACGCAGAAGGTTGAGTGCAGCAAGTTCAAACTTTCCTCGTTTGTGTAATCTAACAAGATGTACCAGATAGTGGATTCGCATAGTTTCTAAAGTGGTTTCTTTAGAAAACAAACATCTTCAGTACTGAACACTGTACTGTGTGAAATAAGTTAATTCATTTCTAGGAATCAGTTTCCTTTCTACGAAGATGGTTGAGTGCAGTAAGTTCAAACTTTCTTTGTTAATGTAATCTAAAAAGATGGCTACGTTAGCAGAGTCACCTCATTTCTAAAATAGTTTGTTGAGAAAATTAACCATCTTTATTCCGAACATTGTACTGTGTGAAATAAGCTCATTCGGTTCTAGGAATCTGTTGCTTTCCTACAAAGAAGGTTGAGTGCAGCAAGTTCAAACTTTCCTTGTTAATGTAATCTAAAAAGATGCACAACTTAGTAGATTGGCCTCATTTCTAAGGTAGTTTCTTTAGAAAAGAAACATCTTCAGTACCGAACACTGTAGTGTGTGAAATAAATTAATTGGCTTCTAGGAATCAGTTTAATTTCTACAAAGAAGGTTGAGTGAAGCAAGTTCAAACTTTCCTAGTTTGTGTCATCTAACAAGATGTACAAGTTAGTGGATTCGTGTCGTTACTAAAGTGGTTTCTTTAGAAAAAAACATCTTCAGTACCGAACACTGTACTGTGTGAAATAAGTTAATTCGGTTCTAGGAATCAGTTTCCTTGCTACGAAGATGGTTGAGTGCAGCAAGTTCAAACTTTCCTTGTTAATGTAATCTAAAATATGTCCAAGTTAGTAGATTTGCCTCACTGGTAAAGTAGTTCGTTTAGAAAACAAACATCTTCATTGCCGAACATTGTACTGTGTGAAATAAGCTTATTAGGTTCTAGGAATCAGTTTACTTTCTATGAATATGGTTGAGTTTAGTAAGTTCAATCTTTCCTTGTAAATGTAATCTAAAAAGATGTCCAAATTAGTAGATTTGCCTCATTGGTAAAGTAGTTTGTTGAGAAAACAAACATGTTCATTGCGGAACATTGTACTGTGTGTAAAAAGCTAATTCGGTTCTAGAATTCAGTTGCTTTCCTACAAAGACGGTTGAGTGCAGATAGTTCAAACTTCCTTGTTAATGTAATCTAAAAAGATGCACAACTTAGTAGATTGGCCTCATTTCTAAAGTAGTTTCTTTAGAAAAGAAACATCTTCAGTACCGAACACTGTACTGTATGAAATAAGATAATTAAACTTCTAGGAATCAGTTTAATTGCTACGAAGAAGGTTGAGTGCAGCAAGTTCAAACATTCCTAGTTTGTGTAATCTAACAAGATGTACAAGTTAGTGGATTCGCCTCATTTCTAAAGTAGTTTCTTTCGAAAAGAAACATCTTCAGTACCGAACACTGTACTGTATAAGTTCAAGCTCATTCAGTTCTAGAATTCAGGTGCTTTCCTACAAAGACCGTTGAATGCAGTAAGTTCAAACTTTCCTTGTTAATGTAATCTAAAATGATGTCCAAGTTAGTAGATTCGCCTCATTTCTAAAGTAGTTTCTTTAGAATACTAACCTTCATTGCCAAACATTGTACTGTGTGAAATGAGCTAATTCTATTCTAGGAATCAGATTAATTTCTACGAAGATGGTTGAGTTTAGTAAGTTCAAACTTTCCTTGTGAATGTAATCTGCAAAGATGGCCAAGTTAGTAGACTCACCTCATTTGTAAAGTAGTTTGTTGAGAAAACAAACATCTTCATTTCCGAACATTGTACTGTGTGACAAAAGCTAATTCGGATTTAGAATTCAGTTGCTCTCCCACAAAGACGGTTGAGTGCAGCAAGTTCAAACATTCCTTGTTAATGTATTCTAAAAAGATGCACAACTTAGTGGATTTGCCTCATTTCTAAAGTAATTTCTTTAGAAAAGAAACATCTTCAGTACGGTACACTGTACTGTGTGAAATGTTAATTCGCTTCTAGGAATCAGTTTAATTTCCACGAAGAATGTTGAGTCCAGCAAGTTCAAACTTTCCTTGTTAATGTAATCTATAAAGATGGCTAAGTTAGAAGATTCACCTCATTTGTAAAGTACGTTGTTGACAAAACAAACATCTTCATTGCCGAACATTGTACTGTGTGAAATAAGCACTTTCGGTTCTAGGAATCAGTTGCTTTACTACAAAGAAGGTTGAGTGCAGCAAGTTCAAACTTTCCTTGTTAATGTAAACTAAAAAGATGCACAACTTAGTAAGTTGGCCTCATTTCTAAAGTAGTGTGTTTAGAAAACAAACATCTTCATTACCGAACACTGTACTATGTGAAATAAGCTGGTTCGGTTCTAGGAATCACTTGCTTTCCTACTAAGAAGGTTGAGTGCAGCAAGTTCAAATTTTCCTAGTTTGTGTAATCTAACAAGATGTACAAGCTAGTTGATTCGCCTCATTTCTAACTTAGTTCCTTTAGAAAAGAAACATCTTCAGTACCAAAGACTGTACTGTGTGAAATAAGTTAATTCGCTTCTAGGAATCATTTTAATTTCTACGAAGATGGTTCAGTTTAGCAAGTTCAAACTTTCCATGTTAATGTAATCTAAAAAAAATGGCCTAGTTTGTAGATTTGCCTCATTGGTAAAGTAGTTTTTTGAGGAAACAAACATCTTCATTGCTGAACATGGTACTATGTGAAAAAATCTCATTCTGTTCTAGAATTTAGTTGCTTTCCTACAAAGACGGTTGAGTGCAGCAAGTTCAAACTTTCCTTATTAATGTAATCGAAAAACATGCACAACTTACTAGATTGGCCTCATTTCTAAAACAGTTTCTTTAGAAAAGAAACATCTTCAGTACCAAACACTGTACTGTGTGAAATAAGTTAATTCGCTTCTAGGGATCAGTTTAATTTCTACGAAGACGGTTGAGTGCAGCAAGTTCAAACTTTCCATGTTAATGTAATCGAAAAAGAAGGCAAAGTTAGTAGATTCTCCTCATTTGTAAGGTAATTTGTTGAGAAAACCAACATCTTCATTGCCAAACATTGTACTGTCTGAAATAAGCTCATTCGGTTCTAGGAATCAGTTGCTTTCCTACAAAGAAGGTTGAGTGCATCAAGTTCAAACTTTCCTTGTTAATGTAACCTAAAAAGATGCACAATTTAGTAGATTGGCATCATTTATAAAGTAGTTTGTTGAGAAAACAAACATCTTCATTACCGAACACTGTACTATGTGAAATGAGCTAGTTCGGTTCTAGGAATCAATTGCTTTCCTACGAAGAACTTTGAGTGCAGCAAGTTCAAGCTTTCCTAGTTTGTGTAATCTAACAAGATGTATACGTTAGTGGATTCGCATCATTTCAAAAGTGGTTCCTTTAGAAAACAAACATCTTCAGTACTGAACACTGTACTGTGTGAAATAAATTAATTCGGTTCTAGGAATCAGTTACCTTTCAACGAAGATGGTTGAGTGCAGCAAGTTCAAACTTTCCTTGTTAATGTAATCTAAAAAGATGGCCAAGTTAGCCGATTCACTTCATTTGTAAAGAAGTTTGTTGAAAAAATTAAAATCTTCATTGCCGAACATTGTACTGTGTGTAAAAAGCTATTTCGGTTCTAGAATTCAGTTGCTTTCCTACAAAGACGGTTGAGTGCACAAAGTTCAAACTTTCCTTGTTAATGTAATCTAAAAAGATGCACAACTTAGTAGATTGGCCTCATTTCTAAAGTAGTTTCTTTAGAAAAGAAACATCTTCAGTACCGAACACTGTACTGTGTGAAATAAGTTAATTCGATTCTAGGAATCAGTTTAATTTCTACGAAGAAGGTTGAGTGCAGCAAGTTCAAACTTTCCTTGTTAATGTAATCTAAAAAGATGCACAACTTAGTAGATTGGCCTCGTTTCTAAAGTAGTTTGTTTAGAAAACAAACATCTTCCTTACCGAACAGTGTACAATTTGAAATGAGCTAGTTCGCTTGTAGGAATCACTTGCTTTCCTACGAAGAAGGTTGAGTGCAGCAAGTTCAAACTTTTCTCGTTTGTGCAATCTAACAAGAAGTACAAGTTAGAGGATTCGCATCGTTTCTAAAGTGGTTTCTTTAGAAAACAAACATCTTCAGTACTGATTACTGTTACGTGTGATATAAGTTAATTCTGTTCTAGGAATCAGTTTCTTTCTACGAAGATGGTTGAGTGCAGCAAGTTCAAACTTTCCTTGTTAATGTAATCTAAAAAGATGGCCAAGATAGCAGAGTCACCTCATTTGTAAAATAGTTTGTTCAGAAAAGAAACATCTTCATTCCCGAACATTGTACTGTGTGAAATAAGCTCATTCGGTTCTAGGAATAACTTGCTTTCCTACAAAGAAGGTTGAGTGCAGCAAATTCAAACTTACCTTCATAATGTAATCTAAAAAGATGCACAACATAGTAGATTGGCCTCATTTCTAAAGTTGTTTCTTTAGAAAAGAAACATCTTCAGTACCGAACACTGTACTGTGTGAAATAAGTTAATTCGCTTCTAGAAATCAGTTCAATTTCTACGAAGAAGGTTGAGTGCAGCAAGTTCAATCTTTCCTTGTCAATGTAATCTAAAAAGATGGCTAAGTTAGAAGATTCGCCTCATTTGTAAAGTACTTTGTTGAGGAAACAAACATCTTCATTGCCGAACATTGTACTGTGTGAAATAAGCTCATTCGGTTCTAGGAATCAGTTGAAATTGAGTGCAGCAAGTTCAAACTTTCCTTGTTAATGTAATCTAAAAAGATGTTCTAGTACTTTGTTGAAAACAAACATCTTCATTGCCAAACATTGTACTGTGTGAAATAAGCTCATTCGGTTGAGAAGGTTGCAGCAAGTTCAAACTTTCCTTGTTAATGTTATCTAAAAAGATGCACAGCTTAGTAGATTGGCCTCATTTCTAAAGTAGTTTTTTTACAAAACAAACATCTTCATTACCGAACACTATACTATGTGAAATGAGCTAGTTCGCTTCTAGGAGTCACTTGCTTTCCTATGAAGAAGGTTGCGTGCAGCAAGTTCAACCTTTCCTAGTTTGTGTAACATAACAAAATGTACAAGTTAGTGCATTCGCCTCATTTCTAAAGTAGTTTCTTTACAAAAGAAACATCTTCAGTTGGGAACACTGTACTGTGTGAAGTAAGGTATATCGGTTCAAGGAATCAGTTTCATTTCTAAGAAGACGGTTGAGCGCAGCAAGATCAAATTTCCCTGTTAATGTAATCTAAAAAGATGCACAACTTAGTAGATTGGCCTCATTTCTAAAGTAGTTTGTTTAGAAACCAAACATCTTCATATCCGAACACTGTACTATGTGAAATAAGCTAGTTCTGTTCTAGGAATCACTTGCTTTCCTACGAAGAAGGTTGAGTGCAGCAAGTTCAAACTTTCCTAGTTTGTGTAATCTAACAAGATGTACCATTTAGTGGATTCGCCTCATTTCTAAAGTAGTTTCTTTAGAAAAGAAACATCTTCAGTACCGAACACTGTACTGTGTGAAATAAGTGAATTCGGTTCTAGGAATCAGTTTAATTTCTACGAAGAGGGTTGAGTGCAGCAAGTTCAAACTTTCCTTGTTAATGTAATCTAAAAAGATGGCCAAGTTAGTAGATTCGCCTCATTTGTCAAGTAGTTTGTTGAGAAAAAAAACATCTTCATTGCCAAACATTGTACTGTGTGATATAAGCTCATTCGGTTCTAGGAACCATTTGCTTTCCTACAAAGAAGGTTGAGTGCAGCAAGTTCAAACTTTCCTTGTTAATGTAATCTGAAAAGTTCCACAACTTAGTAGATTGGCCTCATTTCTAAAGTAGTTTGTTTACAAAACAAACATCTTCATTACCGAACAGTGTACTGTGTGAAATAAGTGAATTCGCTTCTAGGAATCACTTGCTTTCCTACAAAGAAGGTTGAGTGCAGCAAGTTCAAACTTTCCTAGTTTGTGTAATCTAACAAGATATACAAGTTAGTGGATTCGCCTCCTTTCTAAAGTAGTTTCTTTAAAAAAGAAACATCTTCAGTACCGAACACTGTACTGTGTGAAATAA
Source organism: Orientallactaga sibirica (assembly GCA_036365145.1). Classification (NCBI taxonomy): domain Eukaryota; kingdom Metazoa; phylum Chordata; class Mammalia; order Rodentia; family Dipodidae; genus Orientallactaga; species Orientallactaga sibirica. The sequence goes on along the minus strand of JAEOAD010002285.1, from coordinate 30,754 downwards.
GTGAATTCGCTTCTAGGAAACGGTTTAATTTCTACGAAGATGATTGAGTGCAGCAAGTTCAAACTTTCCTTGTTAATGTAATCTAAAAAGATGGCCAAGTTAGTAGATTCGCCTCATTTGTAAAGTAGTTTGTTGAGAAAACAAACATCTTCATTGCCGAACATTGTACTGTGTGAAATAAACTCATTCGGTTCTAGGAATCATTTGCTTTCCTACAAAGAAGGTTGAGTGCAGCAATTTCAAACTTTCCTTGTTAATGTAATCTGAAAAGTTGCACAGCTTAGTAGATTGGCCTCATTTCTATAGTAGTTCGTTTACAAAACAAACATCTTCATTACCGAATAGTATACTATGTGAAATGAGCAGGTTCGGTTCTAGGAATCACTTGCTTTCCTACGAAGAAAGTTGAGTGCAGCAAGTTCAAACTTTCCTCGTTTGTGTAATCTAACAAGATTTACAAGTTAGTGGATTCACGTCAGTTCTAAAGTGGTTTCCTTATAAAACAAATATCTTCAGTACTGAACACTGTACTGTGTGAAATAAGTTAATTCGGTTCTAGGAATCAGTTTCCTTTCTACGAAGATGGTTGAGTGCAGCAAGTTCAAACTTTCCTTGTTAATGTAATCTAAAAAGATGGCCAAGTTAGCAGAGTCACCTCATTTGTAAAGTACTTTGTTGAGAAAATTAACATCTTTATTGCCGAACATTGTACTGTGTGAAATAAGCTCATTTGGTTCTAGGAATCACTTGCTTTCCTACAAAGAAGGTTGAGTGCAGCAAGTTCAAACTTTCCTTGTTAATGGAATCTGAAAAGATGCACAACTTAGTAGATTGGCCTCATTTCTAAAGTAGTTTGTTTACAAAACAAACATCTTCATTACCGAACACTATACTATGTGAAATGAGCTGAATGTTCGGTTCTAGGAATCACTTGCTTTCCTACAAAGAAGGTTGAGTGCAGCAAGTTCAAACTTTCCTCGTTTGTGTAATCTAACAAGATTTACAAGTTAGTGGATTCACGTCAGTTCTAAAGTGGTTTCTTATAAAACAAATATCTTCAGTACTGAACACTGTACTGTGTGAAATAAGTTAATTCGGTTCTAGGAATCAGTTTCCTTTCTAAAGATGGTTGAGTGCAGCAAGTTCAAACTTTCCTTGTTAATGTAATCTAAAAAGATGGCCAAGTTAGCAGAGTCACCTCATTTGTAAAACAAATATCTTCAGTACTTTGTTGAGAAAATTAACATCTTTATTGCCAAACTTTCCTTGAACATTGTACTGTGTGAAATAAGCTCATTTGGTTCTAGGAATCACTTGCTTTCCTACAAAGAAGGTTGAGTGCAGCAAGTTCAAACTTTCCTTGTTAATGGAATCTGAAAAGATGCACAACTTAGTAGATTGGCCTCATTTCTAAAGTAGTTTGTTTACAAAACAAACATCTTCATTACCGAACACTATACTATGTGAAATGAGCTAGTTCGGTTCTAGGAATCACTTGCTTTCCTACGAAGAAGGATGAGTGCAGCAAGTTCAAACTTTCCTCGTTTGTGTAATCTTATAAGATATACAAGTTAGTGGATTCCCGTCGTTTCTAAAGGGTTTCATTAGTAAACAAACATCTTCAGTACTGAAAACTGTACTGTGTGAAATAAGTTAATTCGGTTCTAGGAATCAGTTTCCTTTCTACGAAGATGGTTTAGTGCAGCAAGTTCAAACTTTCCTTGTTAATGTAATTTAAAAAGATGGCCAACTTAGCAGAGTCACCTCATTTGAAAAATAGTTTGTTGAGAAAATTAACATCTTCATAGCCGAATATTGTACTGTGTGAAATAAGCTCAGTCGGTTCTAGTAATCACTTGCTTTCCTACAAAGAAGGTTGAGTGCAGCAATTTCAAACTTTCCTTGTTAATGTAATCTAAAAAGATGGCCAAGTTAGTAGATTCGCCTCATTTGTAAAGTAGTTTGTTGAGAAAACAAACATCTTCATTGTCGAACATTGTACTGTGTGAAATAAGCTCATTCGGTTCTAGGAATCATTTATTTTCCTACAAAGAAGGTTGAGTGCAGCAAGTTCAAACGTTCCTTGTTAATGTAATATGAAAAGATGCACAACTTAGTAGATTGGCCTCATTTCTAAAGTAGTTTGTTTAGAAAACAAACATCTTCATTACCGAACACTGTACAGTGTGAAATAAGTTAATTCTCTTCTAGGAATCAGTTTAATTTCTACGAAGAAGGTTGAGTGCAGCATGTTCAAGCTTTCCTTGTTAATGTAATCTAAAAAGATGGCCAAGATAGAAGATTTGCCTCAGTGGTAAAGTAGTTTCTTTAGAAAAGTAACATCTTCAGTACCGAACGCTGTACTGTGTGAAATAAGTGAATTCGCTTCTAGGAATCTGTTTAATTTCTACGAAGATGGTTGAATGCAGCAAGTTCAAACTTTCCTTGTTAATGGAATCTAAAAAGATGTCCATGTTAGTAGATTTTCCTCATTTGTAAAGTAGTTTGTTGAGAAAACAAACGTCTTCATTGCCAAACATTGTACTGTGTGAAATAATCTCATTCGGTTCTAGGAATCCGTTGCTTTCCTATAAAGAAGGTTGAGTGCAGCAAGATCAAACTTTCCTTATTAATGTAATCTGAAAAGATGCACAACTTAGTAGATTGGCCTCATTTCTAAAGTAGTTTTTTTAGAAAACAAACATCTTCATTACCGAATACTGTACTATATGAAATGAGCTAGTTCGGTTCTAGGAATCACTTGCTTTCCTACGAAGAAGGTTGAGTGCAGCAAGTTCAAACTTTCCCAGTTTGTGTAATCTAACAAGATGTACAAGTTAGTGGTTTTGAGTCATTTCTAAAGTGGTTTCTTTAGAAAACAAACATCTTCAGTACCTGCACTGTACTGTGTGAAATAAGTTAATTTGGTTCTAGGAATCAGTTTTCTTTCTACGAAGATGGTTGAGTGCAGCAAGTTCAAACTTTCCTTGTTAATGTAATCTAAAAAGATGGCCAAGTTAGCAGGTTCAACTCATTTGTAACGTAGTTTGTTGAGAAAACTAACATCTTTATTGCCGAACATTGTACTGTGGTAAATAACTTCATTCGGTTCTAGGAATCACTTGCTTTCCTACAAAGAAGGTTGAGTGCAGCAAGATCAAACTCTCCTTGTTAATGTAATCTAAAAAGACGCACAACTTAATAGATTGGCCTCATGTCTAAAGTAGTTTCTTTAGAAAAGAAACATCTTCACTACCGAACACTGTACTGTGTGAAATGAGTTAATTCGCTTCTAGGAATCAGTTTGTTTTCTACAAAGATGGTTGAGTGCAGCAAGTTCAAACTTTCCTAGTTTGTGTAATCTAACAAGATGTACAAGGTAGTGGATTCTCGTCATTTCTAAATTAGTTTCTTTAGAAAACAAACATCTTCAGTTCCGAACACTATACTGTGTGAAATAAGTTAATTCGGTTGTAGGAATCAGTTTCCTTTCTACGAAGATGGTTGAGTTTAGGAAGTTCAAGCTTTCCTTGTTAATGTAATCTAAAAAGATGTCCAAGTTAATAGATTCGCATCATTTCTAAAGTCGTTTCTTTAGAAAACAAACCTAAACTGCCAATCTTTGTACTCTGTGAAATGAGCTAATTCGGTTCTAGGAATCATTTTACTTTCTACGAAGATGGTTGAGTTTAGCAAGTTCAAACTTTCCTTGTTAATGTAATCTAAAAAGATGTCCAAGTTACTAGATTCGCCTCATTGGTAAAGTAGTTTGTTGAGAAAACAAACATCTTCATTGCCGAACATTGTACTGTGTGAAAAAAGCTAATTTAGTTCTAGGAACCAGTTGCTTTCCTACAAAGAAGGTTGAGTGCACCAAGTTCAAACTTTCCTTGTTAATGTAATCTGAAAAGTTCCACAACTTAGTAGATTGGCCTCATTTCTAAAGTAGTTTGTTTACAAAACAAACATCTTCATTACCGAACAGTGTACTGTGTGAAATAAGTGATTTCGCTTCTAGGAATCACTTGCTTTCTACGAAGGAGGTTGAGTGCAGCAAGTTCAAACTTTCCTAGTTTGTGTAATCTAACAAGATGTACAAGGTAGTGGATTCGCCTCATTTCTAAAGTAGTTTCTTTAGACAAGAAACATCTTCAGTACCGAACACTGTACTGTGTGAAATAAGTGAATTCACTTCTAGGAATCAGTTTAATTTCTACGAAGATGGTTGAGTGCAGCAAGTACAAACTTTCCTTGTTAATGTAATCGACAAAGATGGCCAAGTTAGTAGATTCACATTATTTGTAAAGTAGTTTGTTGAGAAAACAACCATCTTCATTGCCAACCATTGTACTGTGTGAAATAAGCTCATTCGGTTCTAAGAATCAGTTGCTTTCCTACAAAGAACGTTGAGTGCAGCAAGTTCAAAATTTCCTTGTTAATGTAATCTGAAAAGATGCACAACTTAGTAGATTGGCCTCATTTCTTAAGTAGTTTGTTTAGCAAACAAACATCTTCATTACCGAATACTGTACTATGTGAAATGAGCTAGTTCGATTTTAGGAATCTCTTGCTTTCCTACAAAGAATGTTTAGTGCAGCAAGTTCAAACTTTCCTAGTTTGTGTAATCTAACAATATGTACTAGTTAGGGGTTTCAAGTCGTTTCTAAAGTGGTTTCTTTAGAAAACAAACATGTTCAGTACTAAGCACTGTACTGTGTGAAATAAGTTAATTCGGTTCTAGGAATCAGTTTCATTCTACGAAGATGGTTGAGTGCAGCAAGTTCAAACTTTCCTTCTTAATGTAATCTCAAAAGATGGCCAAGTTAGCAAATTCACCTCATTTGTAAGGTAGTTTGTTGAGAAAATTAACATCTTTATTGCCGAACATTGTACTGTGTGAAATAAGCTCATTCGGTTCTAGGAATCACTTGCTTTCCTACAAAGAAGGTTGAGTGCAGCAAGTTCAAACTTTCCTTGTTAATGTAATCTAAAAAGATGCACAACTTAGTAGATTGGCCTCAATTCTAAAGTAGTTTCTTTAGAAAAGAAACATCTTCTCTACCGAACACTGTACTGTGTGAAATGAGTTAATTCTCTTCTAGGAATCAGTTTAATTTCTACGAGGATGGTTGAGTGCAGCAAGTTCAAACTTTCCTAGTTTGTGTAATCTAACAAGATGTACAAGTTAGTGTATTCGCGTCATTTCTAAATTAGTTTCTTTAGAAAACAAACATATTCAGTACCGAAAACTGTACTGTGTGAAATAAGTTAATTCGGTTCGAGGAATCAGTTTCCTTTCTACGAAGATGGTTGAGTGCAGCAAGTTCAAACTTTCCTTGTTAATGTAATCTAAAAAGATAGCCAAGTTAGAAGATTCGCCTCATTTGTAAAGTATTTTGTTGAGAAAACAAACATATTCATTGCCGAACATTGTACTGTATGAAATAAGCTCATTCGTTTCTAGGAATCAGTTGCTTTCCTACGAAGAAAGTTGTGTGCAGCAAGTTCAAACTTTCCTAGTTTGTGTAATCTAACAAGATGTACAAGTTAGTGGTTTCGCGTCATTTCTAAATTAGTTTCTTTAGAAAACAAACATCTTCATTACGGAACACTATACTGTGTGAAATAAGTTAATTCGGTTCTAGGAATCAGTTTCCTTTCTACGAAGATGGTTGAGTGCAGCACGCTTAAACTTTCCTTGTTAATGTAATCTAAAAAGATGGCTAAGCTAGCAGAGTCTCCTCATTTGTAAAGTAGTTTGTTGAGAAAATTAACATCTTTATTGCCGAACATTGTACTGTGTGAAATAAGCTCATTTGGTTCTGGAATCACTTGCTTTCCTACACAGAAGGTTGAGTGCAACAAGTTCAAATTTTCCTTGTTAATGTAATCGAAAAAGATGCACAACTTAGTAGATTGGCCTCATTTCTAAAGTAGTTTGTTTAGAAAACAAACACCTACATTACCGAACACTATACTATGTGAAATGAGCTAGTTACGTTCTAGGAATAACTTGCTTTCCTACGAAGAAGGTTGATTGCAGCAAGTTCAAACTTTCCTAGTTTGTGTAATCTAACAAGATGTACAAGTTAGTGCATTCGCCTCATTTCTAAAGTAGTTTCTTTAGAAAAGAAACATCTTCAGTAACGAACACTGTGCAGTGTGAAATAAGTTAATTCGCTTCTAAGAATCAATTTAATTTGTACGAAGAAGGTTGTGTGCAGCAAGTTCAAACTTTCCTTGTTAATGTAATCTGAAAAGATGGCCAAGTTAGAAGATTCGCCTCATTTGTAAAGTACTTTGTTTAGAAAGCAAACATCTTCATTGCCGAACATTGTACTGTGTGAAAGAAGCTCATTCGGTTCTTGGAATCAGTTGCTTTCCTACAAAAAGTTGAGTGCAGCAAGTTCAAACTTTCCTTGTTAATGTAATCTAAAAACATGCACAACTTAGTAGATTGGTCCCATTTCTAAAGTAGTTTGTTTAGAAAACAAACAGCTTCATTACCGAACACAGTACTATGTGAAATAAGCTAGTTCCGTTCTAGGAATCACTTGGTTTCCTACTAAGAAGGTTGAGTGAAGCCAGTTCAAACTTTCCTAGTTTGTGTCATCTAACAAGATGTACAAGTTAGTGGATTCACCTTATTTCTAAAGGAGTTTCTTTAGAAAAGAAACAACTTCAGTACCGAACACTGTACTATGTGAAATAAGTGAATTCGCTTCTAGGAATCATTTTGATTTCTACAAAGATGGTTGAGTGCAGCAAGTTCAAACTTTCCTTGTTAATGTAATCTAAAAAGATGGCCAACTTAGTAGATTCGCCTCATTTCTAAAGTAGTTTGTTTACAGAACAAACATCTTCATTACCGAACACTATACTATGTGAAATGAGCTAGTTCGGTTCTAGGAATCACTTGCTTTCCTACGAAGAAGGTTGAGTGCAGCAAGTTCAAACTTTCCTAGTTTGTGTAATCTAACAAGATGTACAAGGTAGTGGATTCGCCTCATTTCTAAAGTAGTTTCTTTAGAAAAGAAACATCTTCAGTACCGAACACTGTACTGTGTGAAATAAGTGAATTCGCTTCTAGGAATCACTTTAGTTTCTACGAAGATTGTTGAGTGCAGCAAGTTCAAACTTTCCGTTTTAATATAATCTAAAAAGATGGCCAAGTTAGTAGATTCGCCTCATTTGTAAAGTAGTTTGTTGAGATAACAAACATCTTCATTGCCAAACATTGTACTGTGTGAAATAAGCTCATTCGGTTCTAGGAATCAGTTGCTTTCCTATAAAGAAGGTGGAGCACAGCAATTTCAAACTTTCCTTGTTAATGTAATCTGAAAAGATGCACAACTTAGTAGATTGGCCTCATTTCTAAAGTAGTTTGTTTAGAAAACAAACATCTTCATTACGGAATACTGTACTATGTGAAATGTGCTAGTTCGGTTCTAGGAATCACTTGCTTTCCTACGAAGAAGGTTGAGTGCAGCAAGTTCAAACTTTCCTAGTTTTTGTAATCTATCAAGATGTACAAGGTAGTGGAGTCGCATCATTTCTAAATTAGTTACTTTAGAAAACAAACATCTTCAGTACCAAACACTGTACTTTGTGAAATAAGTTAATTCGGTTCTAGGAATCAGTTTCCTTTCTACGAAGATGGTTGAGTTTAGCAAGTTCAAACATTCCTTGTTACTGTAATCTAAAAAGTTGTCCAAGTTAGTAGATTCGCCTCACTTCTAAATTAGTTTCTTTAGAAAACAAACATCATCAGTACCGAACACTGTACTGTGTGAAATAAGTGAATTTGCTTCTAGGAATCAGTTTAGTTTCTACAAAGATGGTTGAGTGCAGCAATTTCAAACCTTCCTTGTTAATGTAATCTAAAAAGATGGCCAAGTTAGTAGATTCACCTCATTTGTAAAGTAGTTTGTTGAGAAAACAAACATCTTCATTTCCAAACATTGTACTGTGTGAAATAAGCTCATTCAGTATTAGGAATCAGTTGCTTTCCTATAAAGAAGGTTGAGTGCAGCAAGTTCAAACTTTCCTTGTTAATGTAATCTAAAAAGATGGCCAACTTAGCTGATTCACCTCATTTGTAAGGTAGTTTGTTGAGAAAATTAACATCTTTATTGCCGAACATTGTACTGTGTGAAATAAGCTCATTCAGTTCTAGGAATCAGTTGCTTTCCTACAAAGAAGGTTGAGTGCAGCAAGTACAAACTTTCCTAGTTAATGTAATCTAAAAAGATGCATTACTTAGTAGATTGGCCTCATTTCTAAAGTAGTTTCTTTAGAAAAGAAACAACTTCAGTACCGAACACTGTACAGTGTGAAATAAGTTAATTCGCTTCTAGGAATCAGTTTAATTTCTACGAAGATGGTTGAGTGCAGCAAGTTCAAAATTTCCTTGTTAATGTAATCTAAAAAGATGGCCAAGTTAGAAGATTCGCCTCATTTGTATAGTACTTTGTTGAGAAAATAAACATCTTCATTGCCAAACATTGTACTGTGTGAAATAAGCTCATTCTGTTCTGGGAATCAGTTGCTTTCCTACAAAGAAGGTTTAGTGCAGCAAGTTCAAACTTTCCTTGTTAATGTAATCTAAAAAGGTGCACAACTTAGTAGATTGGCCTCATTTCTAAAGTAGTTTGTTTAGAAAACAAACATCTTCATTAGTGAACACTGTACTATGTGAAATGGGCTAGTTCCGTTCTAGGAATCACTTGCTTTCCTACGAATAAGGTTGAGTGCAGCAAGTTCAAACGTTCCTAGTTTGTGTAATCTAACAAGATGTACAAGTTAGTGCATTCGCCTCATTTCTAAAGTAGTTCGTTTAGAAAAGAAACATCTTCAGTACTGAACACTGTACTGTGTGAAATAAGGTAAATCGGTTCTAGGAATCAGTTTAATTTCTACGAAGATGGTTGAGTGCAGCAAGTTGAAACTTTCCTTGTTAATGTAATCTAAAAAGATGCACAACTTAGTAGATTGGCCTCATTTCTAAAGTAGTTTGTTTACAAAACAAACATCTTCATTACCGAACACTCTACTATGTGAAATGAGCTAGTTCGGTTCCAGGAATCACTTGCTTTCCTACGAAGAAGTATGAGTGCAGCAAGTTCAAACTTTCCTCGTTTGTGTAATCTAACAAGATGTACAAGTTAGTGGATTCACGTCGTTTCTAAAGTGGTTTCTTTAGAAAACAAACATCTTCAGTACTGAACACTGTACTGTGTTAAATAAGTTAATTCGGTTCTAGGAATCAGTTTCCTTTCTACGAAGATGGTTGAGTGCAGCAAGTTCAAACTTTCCTTGTTAATGTAATCTAAAAAGATGGCCAAGTTAGCAGAGTTACCTCATTTGTAAAATAGTTTGTTGAGAAAATTAACATCTTTATAGCCGAACATTGTACTGTGTGAAATAAGGTCATTCGGTTATAGGAATCACTTGCTTTCCTACAAAGAAGATTGAGTGCAGAAAGTTCAAACTTACCTTGTTAATGTAATCTAAAAAGATGCACAACTTAGAATATTGGCCTCATTTCTAAAATAGTTTGTGTAGAAAACAAACATCTTCATTAACGAACAGTATACTATGTGAATTGAGCTAGTTCGGTTCTAGGAATCACATGCTTTCCTACGAAGAAGGTTGAGTACAGCAAGTTCAAACTTTCCTAGTTTGTGTAATCTAAGAAGATGTACAAGTTAGTGGATTCGCCTCATTTCTAAAGAAGTTTGTTTAGAAAACAAACCTAAATTGCCAAACTTTGTACTGTGTGAAATGAGCTAATTCGGTTCTAGGAATCAGTTTACTTTCTATGAAGATGGGTGAGTTTAGCAAGTTCAATCTTTCCTTGTTAATGTGCTCTAAAATGATGTCCAAGTTAGTAGATTTGCCTCATTGGTAAAGTAGTTTGTTGAGAAAACAAACATCTTCATTGCTGAACATTGTACTGTGTGAAAAAAGCTAATTTAGTTCTAGAATTCAGTTGCTTTCCTACAAAGAAGGTTGAGTGCAGCCAGTTCAAACTTTCCTTGTTAATGTAATCTAAAAAGATGCACAATGTAGTAGATTGGCCTCATTTCTAAAGTAGTTTGTTTAAAAACAAACATCTTCATTACCAAACACTATATTATGTGAAATGAGTTAGTTCGGTTCTAGGAATCACTGGCTTTCGTACGAAGAAGGTTAAGTGCAGCAAGTTCAAACTTTCTTCGTTTGTGTAATCTAACAAGATGTACCAGTTAGTGGATTCGCGTCGTTTCTAATGTGGTTTCTTTAGAAAACAAACATCTTCAGTACTGAGCACTGTACTGTGTGAAATAGTTTAATTCTTTTCTAGGAATCAGTTTCCTTTCTACGAAGATGGTTGAGTGCAGCAAGTTCAAACTTTCTTTGTTAATGTAATCTAAAAAGCTGGCCACGTTAGCAGAGTCACCTCATTTGTAAAATAGTTTGTTGAGAAAATTAACATCTTTATTGCCGAAGATTGTACTGTGTGAAATAAGCTCATTCAGTTCTAGGAATCTGTTGCTTTCCTACAAAGAAGTTTGAGTGCAGCAAGTTCAAACTTTCCTTGTTAATGTAATCTGAAAAGATGCACAACTTAGTAGATTGGCCTCATTTCTAAAGTAGTTTCTTTAGAAAACAAACATCTTCATTACCGAATACTGTACTATGTGAAATGAGCTAGTTCGATTCTAGGAATCACTTGCTTTCCTACGAAAAAGGTTGAGTGCAGCAAGTTCAAACTTTCCTAGTTCGTGTAATCTAACAAGATGTACAAGATAGTGGTTACAAATCGTTTCTAAAGTGGTTTCTTTAGAAAACAAACATCTTCAGTACTGAGCACTGGACTGTGTGAAATAAGTTAGTTCGGTTCCAGGAATCAGTTTCCTTTCTACGAAGATGGTTGAGTGCAGCAAGTTCAAACTTTCCTTGTTAATGTAATCTAAAAAGATGGCCAACTTAGCAGATTCACCTCATTTGTAAGGTAGTTTGTTGAGAAAATTAACATCTTTATTGTCGAACATTGTACTGTGTGAAATAAGCTCATTCAGTTCTAGGAATCAGTTGCTTTCCTACAAAGAAGGTTGAGTGCAGCAAGTTCAAACTTACCTTGTTAATGTAATCTAAAAAGATGGCCAACTTAGCTGATTCACCTCATTTGTAAGGTAGTTTGTTGAGAAAATTAACATCTTTATTGCCGAACATTGTACTGTGTGAAATAAGCTCATTCAGTTCTAGGAATCAGTTGCTTTCCTACAAAGAAGGTTGAGTGCAGCAAGTACAAACTTTCCTAGTTAATGTAATCTAAAAAGATGCATTACTTAGTAGATTGGCCTCATTTCTAAAGTAGTTTCTTTAGAAAAGAAACAACTTCAGTACCGAACACTGTACAGTGTGAAATAAGTTAATTCGCTTCTAGGAATCAGTTTAATTTCTACGAAGATGGTTGAGTGCAGCAAGTTCAAAATTTCCTTGTTAATGTAATCTAAAAAGATGGCCAAGTTAGAAGATTCGCCTCATTTGTGTAGTACTTTGTTGAGAAAATAAACATCTTCATTGCCAAACATTGTACTGTGTGAAATAAGCTCATTCTGTTCTAGGAATCAGTTGCTTTCCTACAAAGAAGGTTTAGTGCAGCAAGTTCAAACTTTCCTTGTTAATGTAATCTAAAAAGGTGCACAACTTAGTAGATTGGCCTCATTTCTAAAGTAGTTTGTTTAGAAAACAAACATCTTCATTACTGAACACTGTACTATGTGAAATGGGCTAGTTCCGTTCTAGGAATCACTTGCTTTCCTACGAATAAGGTTGAGTGCAGCAAGTTCAAACGTTCCTAGTTTGTGTAATCTAACAAGATGTACAAGTTAGTGGATTCGCCTCATTTCTACAGTAGTTTCTTTAGAAAAGAAACATCCTCAGTACCGAACACTGTACTGTGTGAAATAAGGTAATTCGGTTCCAGGAATCAGTTTAAATTCTATGAAGATGGTTGAGTTCAGCAAGTTCAAACTTTCCTTGTTAATGTCATCTACAAAGATGGCCAAGTTAGTAGATTCGCCTCATTTGTAAAGTAGTTTGTTGAGAAAACAAACTTCTTCATTGCGAACATTGTACTGTGTGAAATAAGCTCATTCGGTTCTAGGAATCAGTTGCTTTCACACAAAGAATGTTGAGTGCAGCAAGTTCAAACTTTCCTTGTTAATGTAATCTAAAAAGATGCACAACTTAGTAGATTGGTCTCATTTCTAAAGTAGTTTGTTTAGAAAACAAACATCTTCATTACCGAACACTGTACTATGTGAAATAAGCTAGTTCCATTGTAGCAATCACTTGCTTTCCTACGAAGAAGGTTGTGTGCAGCAAGTTCAAACTTACCTTGTTAATGTAATCTAAAAAGATGGCCAAGTTAGCAGAGTTACCTCATTTGTAAAATAGTTTGTTGAGAAAATTAACATCTTTATAGCCGAACATTGTACTGTGTGAAATGAGCTAGTTCGGTTCTAGGAATTACTTGCTTTCCTACGAAAAAGGTTGAGTGCAGCAAGTTCAAACTTGCCTAGTTTGTGTAATCTAACAAGATGTACAAGTTAGTGCATTCGCCTCATTTCTAAAGTAGTTTGTTTAGAAAAGAAACATCTTCAGTACTGAACACTGTACTGTATGAAATAAGGTAAATCGGTTCTAGGAATCAGTTTAATTTCTACGAAGATGGTTGAGTGCAGCAAGTTCAAACTTTCCTTGTTAATGTAATCTAAAAAGATGCACAACTTAGTAGACTGGCCTCATTTCTAAAGTAGTTTGTTTACAAAACAAACATCTTCATTACCGAAGACTATACTATGTGAAATGAGCTATTTCGGTTCTAGGAATCACTTGCTTTCCTACGAAGAAGGATGAGTGCAGCAAATTCAAACTTTCCTCGTTTCTGTAATCTAACAAGATTTACAAGTTAGTGGATTCACGTCGTTTCCAAAGTGGTTTCTTTAGAAAACAAACATCTTCAGTACTGAACACTGTACTGTGTGAAAAAAGTTAATTCGGTTCTAGGAATCATTTTCCTTTCTACATAGATGGTTGAGTGCAGCAAGTTCAAACTTTCCTTGTTAATGTAATCTAAAAAGATGGCAAAGTTAGCAAAGTCACCTCATTTGTAAAATAGTTTGTTGAGAAAATTAACATCTTTATAGCCGAACTTTGTACTGTGTGAAATAAGCTCATTCGGTTCTAGGAATCACTTGCTTTCCTACAAGGAAGGTTGAGTGCAGCAAGTTCAAACTTACCTTGTTAATGTAATCTAAAAAGATGCACAACTTAGTAGATTGGCCTCGTTTCTAAAGTAGTTTGTTTATAAAAGAAACATCTTCAGTACCGAACACTGTACTGTGTGAAATAAGTTAATTCGGTTCTAGGAATCTCTTTCCTTTCTACGAAGATGGTTGAGTTTAGCAAGTTCAAACTTTCCTTGTTAATGTAATCTAAAAAGATGTCCAAGTTAGTAGATTCGCCTCATTTCTAAAGTATTTTCTTTAGAAAACAAACCTATATTGCCAAACTTTGTACTGTGTGAAATGAACTAATTCGGTTCTAGGAATCAGTTTACTTTCTACGAAGATGGTTGAGTTTAGCAAGTTCAAACTTTCCTTGTTAATGTGCTCTCTAAAGATGTCCAAGTCAGTAGATTTGCCTCATTGTAAAGTAGTTTGTTGAGAAAACAAACATCTTCATTGCTGAACATTGTACTGTGTTAAAAAAGCTAATATACTTCTACAATTCAGTTGCTTTCCTACAAAGAAGGTTGAGTGCAGCCAGCTCAAACTTTCCTTGTTAATGTAATCTAAAAAGATGCAAAACTTAGTAGATTGGCCTCATTTCTAAAGTAGTTTCTTTAGAAAAGAAACATCATCAGTACCGAACACTGTACTGTGTTAAATTAGTTAATTCGCTTCTAGGAATCAGTTTAATTTCTACGAAGAAGGTTGAGTGCAGCAAGTTCAAACTTTCTTGTTAATGTAATCTAAAAAGATGGCCAAGTTAGAAGATTCGCCTCATTGGTAAAGTACTTTGTTGGGAAAACAAACATCTTCATTGCTGAACATTGTACTGTGTGAAATAAGCTCATTCGGTTCTAGGAATCAGTTCCTTTCCTACAAACAAGGTTGAGTGCAGCAAGTTCAAACTTTCCTAGTTTGTGTAATCTAAAAAGATGTACAAGTTAGTGGAATCACCTCATTTCTAAAGTAGTTTGTTTAGAAAACAAACATCTTCATTACTGAACACTGTACTATGTGAAAAAAGTTAGTTCCGTTCTAGGAATCACTTGCTTTCCTATGAAGAAGGTTGAGTGCAGCAAGTTCAAACTTTCCTAGTTTGTGTAATCTAACAGAATGTACAAGTTAGTGGATTCGCCTCATTTCTAAAGTAGTTTCTTCAGAAAAGAAACATCTTCACTACCAAACACTGTACTGTGTGAAATAAGTGAATTCGCTTCTAGGAATAAGTTTAATTTCTACGAAGATGGTTGAGTGCAGCAAGTTCAAACTTTCCTTGTTAATGTAATCTAAAAAGATGCACAACTTAGTAGATTGGTCTCATTTCTAAAGTAGTTTGTTTAGAAAACAAACATCTTCATTTCCGAACACTGTACTATGTGAAATAAGCTAGTTCCATTGTAGGAATCACTTGCTTTCCTACGAAGAAGGTTGTGTGCAGCAAGTTCAAACTTTCCTAGTTTATGTAATCTAACAAGATGTACAAGTTAGTGGATTCACCTCATTTCTAAAGTAGTTTCTTTAGAAAAGAAACATCTTCAGTACTGAACACTGAACTGTGTGAAATAAGGTAATTTGGTTCTAGGAATCAGTTTAATTTCTACGAAGATGGTTGAGTGCAGCAAGTTCAAACTTTCCTTGTTATTGTAATCTAAAAAGATGCACAACTTAGTAGATTGGCCTCATTTATAAAGTAGTTTGTTTACAAAACAAACATCTTCATTACCGAACACTATACTATGTGAAATGAGCTAGTTCGGTTCTAGGAATCACTTGCTTTCCTACGAAGAAGGTTGATTGCAGCAAGTTCAAACTTTCCTAGTTTGTGTAATCTAACAAGATGTACAAGTTAGTGGATTCGCGTCATTTCTAAAGTGGTTTCTTTAGAAAACAAACGTCTTCAGTACCGAATGTAGAGAGCTGTGAGGTGCCGCGCCTTGAATATGGCGCTGGCTTCCGCCTTCCACCTTCCCAATGGCGAATGCTCTCCTGGATAAACAAGTCCTTATTTGGAGGGGGAATCCTGGGAAAAGAGCCGGGCATGGTGGCACATGCCTTTCATCCCAGCACATGGGAGGCAGAGCAGGACTGCCACAAGTTCAACGCCAGCCTGGTCTACATAGTGAGTTCCAGGGCAGCCAGGACTACACAGTGAGAAGACCTTGGATTATGGGGACGTATGAACATCATTGTAATTGATAAAAACTATGGGGACCTTTAAATTTGCATGAATGCATTACATTTTACATCATATACGGTTATCAGTTTACGGGGGCCAGGGACAAAATGTGGTGGTTTGATTCAGGTGTCCCCCATAAACTTCAAGTGTTCTAAATGCTAGGTTCCCAGCTGATGGCAATTTGGGAATTAACACCTCCTGGAGGCAGAGTATGTTCCCAGCTGATGGCAATTTGGGAATTCACACCTCCTGGAGGCAGTATTGTTGGGGGCGGGCTTATGGGTATTATAACCAGCTTCCCCTTGCCAGTGTTTTGACCAATGCTAGCCTCGCAGCTGCCGTGGCTCAGTTAACTCAAAATATATAAATTATTCTAGGGCTGCAAATTTATCCAGATTTTTGTCTAGTTTTCTATTACAGAATTGGTCGCTTGAATTTGAAGATACCTTAAAAGAACTGAGACTGGCAGTAGTTAATGCGAATACTGCCCGCATGGACCTCTCCTTTGCCTCTGGATTGTCATCTTGGCTGATCTCCGCTATGAATCATCAGAAGGAATGGGCGGGTTTGGGTGCTCTTTAGCAGGCCTTCTGTTACTGGTCTCTCTGTTTTGCTTGTGGTGTCTGTGTAAAATCAGGGTCAGGCAATGACGGGATGCAGCTATGATCATTCAAGCCTTTACTGCCATAGAGGCTGCACAGTCCCCCTAAGTCTGGCTGGCTACAACTAAAAGTTAATCTTCTTTCTGCTCAGGTTGCGAGGCTAAGCACTGCACTCTGGGTTAGCCCTAAAACTCCAGAGAAGAGCATGTTTGATTGCATGCGGGTTGATGCCCCAGATCCCGCCTCTGAGAAAAAGGCATCAGGGTTGCAAAAATACGCATCATCAGAGATCAGACCTCTACTCTTACCTGTGGCTTGTTTTAAAAAATAAAAAGGGGAACTGTAGAGAGCTGCGAGGTGCCTCGCCTTAAAGATGGCACTGGCTTCCACCTTCCGCCTTCCCGATGGCGAGTGCTGTCCTGGATAAACAAGTCCTTACTTGGCTTGGGCCGTGATCTAGGCTTGCTTCCGCATATGTGGACCTATCTGCATTCACCACGTGGCTTACGAGGGTTGGCTGTTCAAAGGCTTCCTAAGCTTTGGGCGGGCTTGTCCCGGGGTCAGTCAGTCAGTGAGTCAGTGAGTGAGTGAGTGAGTGAGTGAGTGAGTGAGTCAGTAAGTGAGTGAGTGTGTCACTGAGTGAGTAATTGAGTCAGTCAGTGAGTCAGTCAGTGAGTGAGTCAGTCAGTGAGTCAGTGAGTCAGTGAGTGAGTGGTGAGTGAGTGAGTCAGTGAGTGAGTGAGTGAGTCAGTGAGTGAGTGAGTGAGTGAGTGAGTGAGTGAGTCAGTGAGTGAGTGAGTGAGTCAGTGGTGAGTGAGTGAGTGAGTGAGTGAGTCAGTCAGTCAGTCAGTCAGTCAGTCAGTCAGAAGATTGTTCAAGGTTCCTGAATAAACTGCTTCAAGAAGAGTCCGAGTGTTGCGTCTTCCTTGCTGGTCGAGGCGGACGCGACAACCGAACAGAATACTGTGTGAAATAAGTTAATTCGGTTCTAGGAATCAGTTTCCTTTCTACAAAGATGGTTGAGTGCAGCAAGTTCAAACTTTCCTTGTTAATGTAATCTAAAAAGATGGCCAAGTTAGCAGAGTCACCTCATTTGTAAAATAGTTTGTTGAGAAAATTAACATCTTTATTGCAAAACATTGTACTGTGTGAAATAAGCTCATTCGGTTCTAGGAATCACTTGCTTTCCTACAAAGAAGGTTGAGTGCAGCAAGTTGAAACGTTCCTTGTTAATGTAATCTAAAAAGATGCACAACTTAGTAGATTGGCCTCATTTCTAAAGTAGTTTCTTTAGAAAAGAAACATCGTCAGTACCGAACACTGTACAGTGTGAAATAAGTTAATTCACTTCTAGGAATCAGTTTAATTTCTACCAAGAGGGTTGAGTGCAGCAAGTTCAAACTTTCCTTGTTAATGTAATCTAAAAAGATGGCCAAATTAGAAGATTCGCCTCATTTGTAAAGTACTTTGTTGAGAAAACAAACATCTTCATTGCCGAACATTGTACTGTGTGAAATAAGCTCATTAGGTTCTAGGAATCAGTGGCTTTCCTACAAAGAACGTTGAGTACAACAAGTTCAAACTTTCCTTGTTAATGTAATCTGAAAAGATGCACAACTTAGTAGATTGGCCTCATTTCTAAAGTAGTTTGTTTAGAAAACAAACATCTTCATTCCCAAACACTGTACTATGTGAAATAAGCTAGTTGCGTTCTAGGAATCACTTGCTTTCCTATGAAGAAGGTTGAGTGCAGCAAGGTCAAACTTTCCTAGGTTGCGTAATCTAACAAGATGTACAAGTTCCTGGATTTTCATCCTTTCTAAATTAGTTTCCTTAGAAAACAAACATCTTCAGTACCGAACACTGTACTGTGTGAAATAAGTGAATTCGCTTCTAGGAATCAGTTTAATTTCTACGAAGATGGTTTAGTGCAGCAAGTTCAGACTTTCCTTGTTAATGTAATCTAAAAAGATGGCCAAGTTAGTAGATTCGCCTCATTTGTAAAGTATTTTGTTAAGAAAACAAACATCTTCATTGCCAAACATTGTACTGTGAGAAATAAGCTCATTCGGTTCTAGGAATCAGTTGCTTTCCTACAAAGAAGGTTCAGTAAAGCAAGTTCAAACTTTCATTGTTAAGTTAATCTGAAAAGTTGCACAACTTAGTAGATTGGCCTCATTTCTAAAGTAGTTTGTTTACAAAAGAAACATCTTCATTACCGAAAACTATACTATGTGAAATGAGCTAGTTTGGTTCTAGGAATCACTTGTTTTCCTACGAAGAAGGTTGAGTGCAGCAAGTTCAAACTTTCCTCGTTTTGTAATCTAACAAGATTTACAAGTTAGTGGATTCGCGTCGTTTCTAAAGTGGTTTCCTTATAAAACAAACATCTTCAGTACTGAAGACTGTACTGTGTGAAATAAGTGAATTCGCTTCTAGGAATCAGTTTAATTTCTACGGAGAAGGTTGAATGCAGCAAGTTCAAACTGTCCTTGTTAATGTAATCTAAGAAATGGCAAAGTAAGAGGATTCATCTCATTTGTAAAGTAATTTGTGGAGAAAACAAACATCTTCATTGCCGAACATTGTACTGTGTGAAATAAGCTCATTCGGTTCTAGGAATAACTTGCTTTCCTACAAGGAAGGTTGAGTGCAGCAAGTTCAAACTTTCCTTGTTAATGTAATCTAAAAAGATGCACAACTTAGTAGATAGGCCTCATTTCAAAAGTAGTTTGTTTAGAAAACAAACATCTTCAGTACCATCACTGTACTGTGTGAAATAAGTGGTCCTCAGTTTAATTTCTAAAAATGGTTGAGTGCAGCAAGTTCAAACTTTCCTTGTTATGAATCTAAAAAATTATGATACAAGACCATTTCTAAAGTAGTTTCTTTAGAATACAAACCTTCATTGCCAAACATTGTACTGTGTGAAATTATCTAATTCGGTTCCAGGAATCAGTTTACTTTCTAAGAAGATGGTTGAGTTTAGCAAGTTTAAACTTTCATTGTTAATGTAATCTAAAAAGATGTCCAAGTTAGTAGATTCGCCTCATTTCTAAAGTGGTTTCTTTAGAAAACAAACATCTTCAGTACTGAACACTGTACTGTGTGAAATTAGTTAATTCGGTTCTAGGAATCATTTTCCTTTCTACGAAAATGATTGAGTGCAGCAAGTTCAAACTTTCCTTGTTAATATAATCTAAAAAGATGGCCAAGTTAGCAGAGTCACCTCATTTGTAAAGTAGTTTGTTGAGAAAATTAACATCTTTTTTGTCCAACATTTTACTGTGTGAAATAAGCTCATTCGGTTCTAGGAATCACTTGCTTTCCTACAAAGAAGGTTGAGTGCAGCAAGTTCAAACTTTCCATGGTAATGTAATCTAAAAAGATGCACAACTGTGTAGATTGGCCTCATTTCTAAAGTAGTTTCTTTAGAAAAGAAACATCTTCAGTACCGAACACTGTAGTGTGTGAAATAAGTTAATTGGCTCCTAGGAATCAGTTTAATTTCTACGAAGAAGGTTGAGTGCAGCAAGTTCAAACTATCCTAGTTTGTGTCATCTAACAAGCTGTACAAGTTAGTGTATTCGTGTCATTTCTAAAGCGGTTTCTTTAGAAAAAAACATCTTCAGTACCGAACACTGTACTGTGTGAAATAAGTTAATTCGGTTCTAGGAATCAGTTTCCTTGCTACGAAGATGGTTGAGTGCAGCAAGTTCAAACGTTCCTTGTTAATGTAATCTAAAAAAATATCCAGGTTAGTAGATTTGCCTCATTTCTAACGTACTTTCTTTACAAAACAAACCTTCATTGCCAAACATTGTACTGTGTGAAATAAGCTTATTCGGTTCTAGGAATCAGTTTACTTTCTATGAATATGGTTGAGTTTAGCAAGTTCAAACTTTCCTTGTAAATGTAACCTAAAAAGATGTCCAAGTTAGTAGATTTGCGTCATTGGTAAAGTAGTTTGTTGAGAAAAGAAACAACTTCATTGCCAAACATTGTACTGTGTGTAAAAAGCTAATTGGGTTCTAGAATTCAGTTGCTTTCCTAAAAAGTTGGTTGAGTGCAGAAAGTTCAAACTTCCTTGTTAATGTAATCTAAAAGGATGCACAACTTAGTAGATTGGCCTCATTTCTAAAGTACCTTCTTAGAAAAGAAACATCTTCAGTAACGAACACTGCACTGTGTGAAATAAGTTAATTCGCTTCTAGGAATCAGTTTAATTTCTATGAAGAAGGTTGATTGCAGCAAGTGCAAACTTTCCTAGTTTGTGTAATCTAACAAGATGTACAACTTAGTGGATTCGACTCACTTCTAAAGTAGTTTCTTTAGAAAAGAAACATCTTCAAAACCGAACACTGTACTGTATGATATAAGTTCAATCTCATTCAGTTCTAGAATTCTGGTGCTTTCCTACAAAGACCGTTGAATGCATTAAGTTCAAACTTTCCTTGTTAATGTAATCTAAAAAGCTGTCCAAGTTAGTAGATTCGCCTCATTTCTAAAGTAGTTTCTTTAGAAAACTAACTTTCTTTGCCAACATTGTACTGTGTGAAATGAGCTAATTCTATTCTAGGAATCAGATTACTTTCTACGAAGATGGTTGAGTTTAGCAAGTTCAAACTTTCCTTGTTAATGTAATCTAAAAAGATGGCCAAGTTAGTAGATTCGCCTCATTTGTAAAGTAGTTTGTTGAGAAAACAAACATCTTCATTTCCGAACATTGTACTGTGTGAAAAAAGCTAATTCGGATCTAGAATTCAGTTGCTATCCTACAAAGACGGTTGAGTGCAGCAAATTCACATATTCCTTGTTAATGTAATCGAAAAAGATGCACAACTTAGTAGATTGGCCTCATTTCTAAAACAGTTTCTTTAGAAAAGAAACATCTTCAGTACCAAACACTGTACTGTGTGAAATAAGTTAATTCGGTTCTAGGAATCAGTTTAATTTCTATGAAGACGGTTGAGTGCAGCAAGTTCAAACTTTCCTTGTTAATGTAATCTAAAAAGAAGGCCAAGTTAGTAGATTCACCTCATTTGTAAAGTAGTTTGTTGAGAAAACCAACATCTTCATTGCCAAACATTGTACTGTGTGAAATAAGCTCATTCGGTTCTAGGAATCAGTTGCTTTACTAAAAGAAGGTTGAGTGCAGCAAGTTCAAACTTTCCTTGTTAATGTAATCTGAAAAGATGCACAACTTAGTAAATTGGCCTCATTTATAAACTAGTTTGTTGAGAAAACAAACATCTTCATTACCGAACACTGTACTATGTGAAATGAGCTAGTTCGGTTCTAGGAATCACTTGCTTTCCTACGAAGAAGGTTGAGTGCAGCAAGTTCAAGCTTTCCTAGTTTGTGTAATCTAACAAGATGTATAAGTTAGTCCATTCGCCTCATTTCTAAAGTAGTTTCTTTAGAAAAGAAACATATTCAGTACCGAACACTTAACTGTGTGAAATATGTTAATTCGCTTCTAGGATTCATTTTAATTTCTACGAAGAAGGTTGAGTGCAGCTAGTTTAAACTTTCCTTGTTAATGTAATCTAAAAAGATGGCCAAGTTAGAAGATTCGCCTCATTTGTAAAGTACTTTCTTGAGAAAACAAACATCTTCATTGCGAACATTGCACTGTGTGAAATAAGCTCATTCGGTTCTAGGAATCACTTGCTTTCCTACAAAGAAGGTTGAGTGCAGCAAGTTCAAACTTTCCCATTTTGTGTAATCTAACAAGATGTACAAGTTAGTGGATTAAGCGTCATTTCTATATTAGTTTCTTTAGAAAACAAACATCTTTAGTACTGAATACTGTACTGTGTGAAATAAGTTAATTCACTTCTAGGAATCACTTTCCTTTCTACGAAGATGGTTGAGTTTAGCAAGTTCAAACTTTCCTTGTTAATGTAATCTAAAAAGATGTCCAAGTTAGTAGATTTGCCTCATTGGTAAAGTAGTTTGTTGAGAAAACAAACATCGTCATTGCCGAACATTGTACTGTGTAAAAAAGCTAATTTAGTTCTAGAATTCAGTTGCTTTCCTACAAAAGAAGGTTGAGTGCAGCAAGTTCAAACTTTCCTTGTTAATGTAATGTAAAAAAGATGCACAATGTAGTAGATTGGCCTCATTTCTAAAGTAGTTTCTTTAGTAAAGAAACATCTTCAGTACCGAACACTGTACTGTGTGAAATAAGATAATTAAACTTCTAGGAATCAGTTTAATTTCTGAAGAAAGTTGAGTGCAGCAAGTTCAAATTCTCTAGTTTGTGTAATCTAACAAGATGTACAAGTTAGTGGATTTGCCTCATTTCTAACGTAGTTCCCTTTAGGAAGGAAACATCTTCAGTACCAAACACTGTACTGTGTGAAATAAGTTAATTAAAATTCTAGGAATCAGATTAATTTCTACGAAGATGGTTGAGTTTAGCAAGTTCAAACGTTCCTTGTTAATGTAATCTAAAAAGAAGTCTAATTTAGTAGATTCGCCTCATTTCTAAAGTAGTGTCTTTAGAAAACAAACCTTCATAGCCAAACATTGTACTGTGTGAAATTAGCTAATTCAGTTCTAGGAATCAGTTTACTTTCTACAAAAGATGGTTGAGTGCAGCAAGTACAAACATTCCTTGTTAATGTAATCTGAAAAGTTGCACAACTTAGTAGATTGGCCTCATTTCAAAAGTAGTTTGTTTAGAAAAGAAACATCTTCATTACCGAACACTGTACTATCTGAAATGAGCTAGTTCCGTTCTAGGAATCAGTTGCTTTCCTACGAAGAAGGTTGAGTGCAGC
Source organism: Orientallactaga sibirica (assembly GCA_036365145.1). NCBI lineage: Eukaryota > Metazoa > Chordata > Mammalia > Rodentia > Dipodidae > Orientallactaga > Orientallactaga sibirica. Next base: position 7,905 of record JAEOAD010002285.1, on the reverse strand, counting down.
AAGTTCAAACTTTCCTAGTTTGTGTAATCTAACAAGATATACTAGTTAGTGTATTCGCCTCATTTCTACAGCAGTTTCTTTAGAAAAGAAACATCTTCAGTACCGAACCCTGTACTAGGTGAAATAAGTAAATTCGGTTCTAGGAATCATTTTCCTTTCTACGAAGACAGTTGAGTGCAGCAAGTTCAAACTTTCCTAGTTTGTGTAATCTAACAAGATCTACAAGTTAGTGGATTCGTGTAATTTCTAAATTAGTTTCTTTAGAAAACAAACATCTTCAGTACCGAACACTGTACTGTGTGAAATAAGTTCATTCGGTTCTAGGAATCAGTGTCCTTTCTACGAAGATGGTTGAGTTTAGCAAGTTCAAACTTTCCTTGTTAATGTAATTTAAAAGATGTCCAAGTTCGTAGATTCGCCTCATTTCTAAATTAGTTTCTTTAGAAAAAAAACCTTCATAGCCAAACATTGTACTGTGTGAAATAAGCTCATTAGGTTCTAGGAATCACTTGCTTTCCTATAAAGAAGGTTGACTGCAGCAAGTTCAAACTTTCCTTGTTAATGTAATCTGAAAAGATGCACAACTTAGTATATTGGGCTCATTTCTAAAGTAGTTTGTATAGAAAACAAAGATCTTCATTACCAAACACTGTACTATGTGTAATAAACCAGTTCCGTTCTAAAGGAATCATTTGCTTTCCTCTGAAGAAGGTTGAGTGCAGCAAGTTCAAACTTTCCTAGTTTGTGTAATCTAACAAGATATACAAGGTAGTGGATTCGCCTCATTTCTAAAGTAGTTTCTTTAGAAAAGAAACATCATCAGTACCGAACACTGTACTGTGTGAAATAAGTGAATTAAACTACAGGAATCAGTTTAATTTCTACGAAGATGGTTGAGGGCAGCAAGTTCAAACTTTCCTTGTTAATGTAATCTAAAATTTTGGCCAAGTTAGTAGATTCGCCTCAGTTTTAAAGTAGTTTGTTGAGAAAACAAACATCTTCATTGCCAAACATTGTACTGTGTGAAATAAGCTCATTCAGTTCTAGGATTCAGTTGCTTAACTACAAAGAAGGTTGAGTGCAGCAAGTTCAAACTTTCCTTGTTAATGTAATCTGAAAAGTTGCACAACTTAGTAGATTGGCCTCATTTGTAAAGTAGTTTGTTTACAAAACAAACATCTTCATTACCGAACACTATACAATGTGAAATGTGCTAGTTCGGTTCTAGGAATCACTTGCTTTCCTACGAAGAAGGTTGAGTGCAGCAAGTTCAAACTTTCCTTCTTAATGTAATCTAAAAAGATGCACAACTTAGTAGATTGGCCTCATTTCTAAAGTAGTTTCTTTAGAAAAGAAACATCTTCAGTACCGAACACTGTACTGTGTGAAATAAGTTAATTCGCTTCTAGGAATCAGTATAATTTCTACGATGAGGGTTGAGTGCAGCAAGTTCAAAACTTCCTTGTTAATGTAATCTAAAAAGATGGCCAAGTTAGAAGATTCGCCTCCTTTGTAAAGTACTTTGTTGAGAAAACAAACATCTTCATTGCCGAACATTGTTCTGTGTGAAATATGCTCATTCGGTTCTAGGAATCAGTTGCTTTCAATAAAGAAGGTTGAGTGCAGCAAGTTCAAACTTTCCTTTTTAATGTAATCTAAAAGATGCACAACATAGTAGTTTGGCCTCATTTCTAAAGTAGTTTGTTTAGAAAACAAACATCTTCATTACCGAACACTGTACTATGTGAAATAAGCTAGTTCTGTTCTAGGAATCACTTGCTTTCCTACGAAGAAGGATGAGTGCAGCAAGTTCAAACTTTCCTAGTTTGTGCAATCTAACACGATGTACAAGTTCTGGATTCGCGTCATTTCTAAATTAGTTTCTTTAGAAAACAAACATCTTCAGTACCGAACACTGTACTGTGTGAAATAAGTTAATTCGGTTCTAGGAATCAGTTTCCTTTCTACGAAGATTGTTGAGTTTAGCAAGTTCAAACTTTCCTTGTTAATGTAATCTGAAAAGATGCACAACTTTGTAGATTGGCCTCATTTCTAAAGTAGTTTGTTTAGAAAACAAACATCTTCATTACCGAACACTGTACTATGTGAAATGAGCTAGTTCGGTTCTAGGAATCACTTGCTTTCCTACAAAGAAGGTTGAGTGCAGCAAGTTCAAACTTTCCTAGTTTGTGTAATCTAACAAGATGTCCAAGTTAGTGGTATCACGTCATTTGTAAAGTGGTTTCTTTAGAAAACAAACGTCTTCAGTACCGAGCACTGTACTGTGTGAAATAAATTAATTCGGTTCTAGGAATCAGTTTCCTTTCTACGAAGATGGTTGAGTGCAGCAAGATCAAACTTTCCTTGTTAATGTAATCTAAAAAGATGGCCAAGTTAGCAGACTCACCTCATTTGTAAGGTAGTTTGTTGAGAAAATTAACAGCTTTATAGCTGAACATTGTCCTGTGTGAAAAAAGCTCATTCGGTTCTAGGAATCACTTGCTTTCCTACAAAGAAGGTTGAGTGCAGCAAGTTCAAACTTTCCTTGTTAATGTAATCTAAAAGATGCACAACTTAGTAGATTGGCCTCATTTCTAAAGTAGTTTCTTTAGAAAAGAAACATCTTCAGTTCGAACACTGTACTGTGTGAAATAAGTTAATTCGCTCTAGGAATCAGTTTAATTTCTCTGAAGAAGGTTGAGTGCAGCTAGTTGAAACTTTTCTAGTTTGTGTAATCTTACAAGATATACAAGTTAGTCCATTCGCCTCATTTCTAAAGTAGTTTCTTTAGAAAAGAAACATATTCAGTACAGAACACTGAACTGTGTGAAATAAGTTAATTAAGTTCTAGGATTCAGTTTAATTTCTACAAACAAGGTTGAGTGCAGCTAGCTTAAACTTTCCTTGTTAATGTAATCTAAAAGATGGCCAAGTTAGAAGATTCACCTCATTTGTAAAGTACTTTGTTGAGAAAACAAACATCTTTATTACCGAACATTGTACTGTGTGAAATAAGCTCATTCGGTTCTAGGAATCACTTGCTTTCCTACAAAGAAGGTTGAGTGCAGCAAGTTCAAACTTTCCCAGTTTGTGTAATCTAACAAGATGTACAAGTTAGTGGATTCGTGTCATTTCTAAAGTGGTTCCTTTAGAAAACAAACATCTTCAGTACTGAACACTGTACTGTGTAAATAAATTAATTCGGTTCTAGGAATCAGTTTCCTTTCAACGAAGATGGTTGAGTGCAGCAAGTTCAAACTTTCCTTCTTAATGTAATCTAAAAAGATGGCCAAGTTAGCAGATTCACGTCATTTGTAAAGAAGTTTGTTGAAAAAATTAAAATCTTCATTGCCAAACATTGTACTGTGTGTAAAAAGCTAATTCGGTTCTAGAATTCAGTTGCTTTCCTACAAATACGGTTGAGTGCACAAAGTTCAAACTTTCCTTGTCAATGTAATCTAAAAAGATGCACAACTTAGTAGTTTGGCCTCATTTCTAAAGTAGATTCTTTAGAAAAGGAACATCTTCAGTACCGAACACTGTACTGTGTGAAATAAGTTAATTAAACTTCTAGGAATCAGTTTAATTTCTCTGAAGAAGGTTGAGTGCAGCAAGTTCAAACTTTCCTAGTTTGTGTAATCTAACAAGATGTACAAGTTAGTGGATTCGCCTCATTTCTAAAGTAGTTTGTTTAGAAAAGAAATATCTTCAGTACCCGAACACTGTACTGTGTGAAATCAGTTCAAGCTCATTCAGTTCTAGAATTTAGGTGCTTTCCTACAAAGACCGTTCAATGCAGCAAGTTCAAACTTTCCTTGTTAATGTAATATAAAAAGTGTCCAACTTAGTAGATTCACCTCATTTCTAAAGCAGTGTCTTTCGAAAACAAACCTTCATTGCCAAACATTGTACTGTGTGAAATGAGCTAATTCGGTTCTAGGAATGAGTTTACTTTCTCACAAAGATGGTTGAGTTTAGCAAGTTCAAACTTTCCTTGTTAATGTAATCTAAAAAGATGCACAAATTAGTGGATTCGCCTCATTTGTAAAGTAATTTCTTTAGAAAAGAAACATCTTCAGTACCGAACACTGAACTGTGTGAAATGAATGAATTCAGTTCTAGGAATCAGTTTAATTTCTACGAATAAGGTTGAGTGCAGCAAGTTCAAACTTTACTTGTTAATGTAATTTGCAAAGATGGCCAAGTTAGTAGATTCACCTCATTTGTAAAGTAGCTTGTTGAGAAAACAAACATCTTCATTGCCGAACATTGTACTGTGTGAAAAAAAGCTAATTTAGTTCTAGAAATCAGTTGCTTTCCTACAAAGACGGTTGAGTGCAGCAAGTTCAAACTATCCTTGTTAATATAATCTAAAAAGATGCACAACGTATTAGATTGGCCTCATTTCTAAAGTAGTTTCTTTAGAAAAGAAACATCTTCAGTACCGAACACTGTACTGTGTGAAATAAGTTAATTCGCTTCTAGGAATCAGTTTAATTTCTACGAAGATGGTTAATTGCAGCCAGTTCAAACATTCCTTGTTAATGTAATCTGCAAAGATGGCCAAGTTAGTAGATTCACCTCATTTGTAAAGTAGTTTGTTGAGAAAAGAAACATCTTCATTGCGGAACAATTGTACTGTGTGAAAAAAGCTAATTCGGATCTAAAATTTTGTTGCTTTCCTACAAAGACGGTTGAGTGCAGCAAGTTCAAATATTCCTTGTTAATGTATTCTAAAAAGGTGCACAACTTAGGGGATTAGCCTCATTTCTAAAGTGATTTCTTTAGAAAAGCAATATCTTCAGTACCCAACACTGTACTGTGTGAAATAAGGTAATTCGGTTCTAGGGAATCAGTTTAATTTCTACAAAGATGGTTGAATGCAGCAAGTTCAAACTTTCCTTGTTAATGTAATCTAAAAAGATGGCCAAGTTAGCAGAGTCACCTCATTTGTAAAGTATTTTGTTGAGAAAATTAACATCTTTATTGCCGAACATTGTACTGCATGAAATAAGCTCATTCGGTTCCAGAAATCACTTGCTTTCCTACAAAGAAGGTTGAGTGCAGGAAGTTCAAACTTTCCTTGTTAATGTAATCTAAAAAGATGCACAACTTAGTAGATGGCCTCATTTCTAAAGTAGTTTGTTTAGAAAAGAAACATCTTCAGTACAGAACACTGTACAGTGTGAAATAAGTTAATTAAGCTCAAGGAATCACTTTAATTTCTCTGAAGAAGGTTGAGTGCAGGACGTTCAAACTTTCCTTGTTAATGTAATCTAAAAGATGGCCAAGTTAGAAGATTCGCCTCATTTGTAAAGTACTTTGTTGAGAAAACACACATCTTCATTGCCGAAAGATTGTAGTGTGTAAAATAAGCTCATTCGGTTCTAGGAATCAGTTGCTTTGCTACAAAGAAGGTTGAGTGCAGCAAGTTCAAACTTTCCTTGTTAATGTAATCTAAAAGATGCACAACTTAGTACATTGGCCTCATTTCTAACGTAGTTTCTTTAGAAAGAAACATCTTCAGTACCGAACACTGTACTGTGTGAATTAAGTTAATTAGCTTCTAGGAATCAGTTTAATTTCTACGAAGAAGGTTGAGTGCAGCAAGTTCAAACTTTCCTGGTTTATGTAATCTAAAAAGATGGCCAAGTTAGAAGATTCGCCTCATTTGTAAAGTACTTTGTTGAGAAAATAAACATCTTCATTGCCGAACATTGTGCTGTGTGAAATAAGCTCATTCGGTTCTAGGAATCAGTTGCTTTGCTACAAAGAAGGTTGAGTGCAACAAGTTCAAACTTTCCTTGTTAATGTAATCTAAAAAGATGCACAACTTAGTAGATTGGCCTCATTTCTAAAGTAGTTTCTTTAGAAAACAAACATCTTCATTGCAGAACACTCTACTATGTGAAATAAGCTAGTTCCGTTCTAGGAATCACTTGCTCTCCTACAAAGAAGGTTGAGTGCAGCAAGTTCAAACTTTCATAGTTTGTGTAATCTAACAAGATGTACAAGTTAGTGGATTCGCCTCATTTCTAAAATAGTTTCTTTAGAAAAGAAACATCTTCAGTACAGAACACTGTACTCTGTGAAATAAGTGAATTCGCTTCTAGGAATCAGTTTAATTTCTACGAAGATGGTTGAGTGCAGCAAGTTCAAACTTTCCTTGTTAATGTAATCTAAAAAGATGGCCAAGTTAGAAGATTCGCCTCATTTGTAAAGTACTTTGTTGAGAAAATAAACATCTTCATTGCGGAACATTGTACTGTGTGAAATAAGCTCATTCAGTTCTAGGAATCACTTGATTTCCTACAAAGAAGGTTGAGTGCAGCAAGTTCAAACTTTCCTTGTTAATGTAATCTAAAAAGATGCACAACTTAGTAGATTGGCCACATTTCTAAAGTAGTTTGTTGAGAAAACAAGCATCTTCATTACCGAACACTGTACTATGTGAAATGAGCTAGTTCGGTTCTAGGAATCACTTGCTTTCCTACGAAGAAGGTTCAGTGCAGCAAGTTCAACCTTTCCTAGTTTGTGTAATCTAAGAAGATGTACAAGTTAGTAGTTTCGAGTCGTTTCTAAAGTGGTTTTTTTAGAAAACAAACATCTTCAGTACAGAGCACTCTACTGTGTGAAATAAGTTAATTCGATTCTAGGAATCAGTTTCCTTTCTCGAAGATGGTTGAGTGCAGCAAGTTCTAACTTTCCTTGTTAATGTAATCTAAAAAGATTGCCAAATTAGCAGATTCACCTCATTTGTAAGGTAGTTTGTTGAGAAAATTAACATCTTTATTGCCGAACATTGTACTGTGTGAAATAAGCTCATTCGGTTCTAGGAATCAGTTGCTTTCCTACAAAGAAGGTTAAGTGCAGCAAGTTCAAACTTTCCTTGTTAATGGAATCTAAAAAGGTGCACAACTTAGTAGATTGGCCTCATTTCTAAAGTAGTTTCTTTAGAAAGAAACATCTTCAGTACCGAACACTGTACTGTGAAATGAGTTAATTAAGCTTCTAGGAATCAGTTTAATTTCTATGAAGATGGTTTAGTGCAGTAAGTTCAAACTTTCCTAGTTTTTGTAATCTAACAAGATGTACAAGTTAGTGGATTTGCGTCATTTCTAAATTAGTTTCTTTAGAAAACAAACATCTTCAGTACCGAACACGGTACTGTGTGAAATAAGTTAGTTCGGTTCTAGGAATCAGTTTCCTTTCTATAAAGATGGTTGAGTTTAGCAAATTCAAACTTGCCTTGTTAATGTAATCTAAAAAAGATGTCCAAGTTAGTAGATTCGCCTCATTTCTAAAGTAGTTTCTTTAGAAAACAAACCTAAATTGAGAACTTTGTACTGTGTGAAATGAGCTAATTCGGTTCTAGGAATCAGTTTCCTTTCTCTACGAAGATGGTTGAGTTTAGCAAGTTCAAACTTTCCTTGTTAATGTGCTCTAAAAAGATGTCCAAGTCAGTAGATTTGCCTCATTGGTAAAGTAGTTTGTTGAGAAAACAAACATCTTCATTGTGAACACTGTACTGTGTGAAAAAAGCTAATTTCGTTCTAGAATTCAGTTGCTTTCCTATAAAGAAGGTTGAGTGCAGCCAGTTCAAACTTTCCTTGTTTATATAATCTAAAAGATGCACAACATAGTAGATTGGCCTCATTTCTGAAGTATTTTCTTTAGCAAATAAACATCTTCAGTACCAAACACTGTACTGTGTGAAATAAGTTAATTCGTTTCTAGGAATCAGTTTAATTTCTCTGAAGAAGAAGGTTGGAGTGCAGCAAGTTCAAACTTTCCTTGTTAATGTAATCTAAAAAGATGCACAACTTAGTAGATTGGCCTCATTTCTAAAGTAGTTTGTTTAGAAAACAAACATCTTCATTTCGAACACTGTATTATGTGAAGTAA
>JAEOAD010000798.1:0-157915 GCA_036365145.1 Orientallactaga sibirica | reverse complement strand
GATACCTCTGTACAATGCAGGTGTTGAACTTTACCTAAGGAATGGATGATTCTTCTGTGTGATGAATATGTTGACCTTTAACTAAGGAATATGGACGCCTCGGTTCAATGCAGGTGTTTACCTTTACCAAAGGAATGGATGTCCTCTGTTGCAATGCAGGTGTTTACCTTACCTAAAGAAGGATGATCCCTCTCTTCAAACCAGGTTTCTACCTTTAGTTAAGGAATGGATGATCCCCAATGCATTGCAGGTGTTCACCTTTACCTAAGGAATAGATGGTCCCTCTGTTACATTTACCTAAGGAATGGATGATCCTCTGTTCAATGCAGGTGCTTACCCTTATCTAAGGAATGGAAGATCCCTCTGTTCAATGCAGGTGTTTACAGTTACCTAAGGAATGGATGATCCCTCTGTGCAATGCAGGTTTTTAGCTTTACCTAAGGAATGGATGATCCTCTGTGCATTGCAGGTGTTTATTTGTCTTAGTGTTTATGATCCTCTGTCATTGCAGGTGTTTACTTTACCTAAGGAATGATCCTCTGTGCATTGAGGTGCCTACTGTTACAAAGGAATGGTGATTCTGTTCAAAGCAGGTGTTTAACCTTTACAAAGGAATGGATTTCTCTGTGTGCAATGTAGGTGTTTACCTTTTTACATAAGACATGGATGATCCCTCTGGGCCAGGCAGGTGTTGACCTTTACCTAAGGAATGGATGATCCCTCTGTGCAATGCAGGTGTTGACCTTTACCTAATGATTAGATGATCCCTCTGTTCAATGCAGGTGTTTACCGTTATCTAAAGAATGGATGATCCCTCTGAGCAATCCAGGTGTTTACCATTACCTAAGGAATGGATGATTTCTCTGTGCATTGCAGGTGTTTACTATTACCTAAGCAATGGATGTTCTCTGTGTGCAATGCAGGTGTTTACCTTTACATAAGGTATGGATGAGCCCTCTGGGCCAGTCAGGTGTTGATCTTTGCCTAAGGAATGGATGATCCCTCTGTCCAATGCAGGTGTTGTCGTATACCTAAGGAATGGATGATCCCAATGTGCAATGAATATGTTGACCTTTACCTAAGGAATATATGGCACCTCTGTTCAATGCAGGTGTTTACCTTTACCTGAGGAATGGATGATCCGTCTGTGCATTGTTTAGGGGATTTACTATTACCTAAGGAATGGATGTTCCCTGTGTGAAATGCAGGTGTTTACCTTTACGTAAGGTATGGATGATCCCTCTGGGCCAGTCAGTTGTTGACCTTTACCTAAGGAATTGATGATCCCTCTGTGCATTGCAGGTGTTTACTATTACCTTAGGAATGGAAGATCGCTCTTTTCAATGCAGGTGTTTACCTTTACCAAAGGAATGGATCTTCCCTGTGTGCAATGCAGGTGTTACCTTCACATAAGTAATGGATGATCCTTATTGGCCAGGCAGGTGTTGAACTTTACCTACGGAATGGATGAACTCACTGTACAATGCAGGTTTTGAACTTTTCCTAAGAAATAGATGACTCTCCTGTTCAAAGCTGGTATCATGAAACTCGCAGAAGAGGGGGCGGAAAGATTGTTAGAGTCACAAGTTCGGGCATTATGCACAGAGACTGGAGCCTACACCCCAGAACTCTTGACTAACCTCACAATGTGCGACCCACATTCCCCATTGATGAGGGTCCCTTTGAAAGTGGGAGGACAGGGATGAGGACAATGGAACCAGTACTATGAATGTAAAATCAGAATAATATAAATTTTAAAAAAAGGAAAAAATAAAAATAAAAAGAATGGATGATCCCTCTGTGCAATGCAGGTGTTTCCCTTTACCTAAGGAATGGGATGATCCCTATGTGCAATGCAGGTGTTTACCGTTATCTAAGCAGTGGATGACATCTCTGTTCAATGCACTTGTTTACCTTTGTAAAAAAAGAAGGATGATCCCTCTGTTCAGCACAGGTTTCTACCATTACCTAAGGAATGGATGACCACTCTGTGCATTGCAGGTGTTTACCTTTACATAAGGAATGGATGATCCTTCTGTGCATTGCAGGTGTTTACTATTACCTAAGGAATGGAAGATCCCTCTCTTAAATGGAGGTATTTACCTTTACCTAAGGAATGGATGATCTCTCTGTTCAGTGCATGTGTTTACCTTTACCAAAGGAATGGTTGTTCCCTGAGTGCAAAACACGTGTTTAACTTTACATAAGGAATGGATGATCCCTCTGGTCTAGCAGGTCTTGACAGTTACCTAAGGAATGGATGATCCTTCTGTGCAATGCAGGTGTTTACCTTTACCTAAGTAATGGGATGATGCCTCTGTTCAATGCAGGTGTTTACAGTTACCTAAGAAATAGATGATTCCCCTTTTCAATGCAGGTGTTTACCGTTATCTAAGGAATGGATGATCCCTCTGTTCAATGCAGGTGTTTACCTTAACCTAAGGAATGGATGATCATTCAGTGCAAATCAGGTGTTTACCCTTACCTATGGAATGGATGATCCCTCTGTGTATTGGAGGTGTTTACCTGTATCTAAGGAATGGATGATCCCTCTGTACAATGCAGGTGTATACAGTTACCTAAGTGTTGGATGATCCCTCTGTGCAATGAAGTTGCTGATCTTTACATAAGAAATAGATGATTCCCCTGTTCAATGCAGGTGTTTACCGTTATTTAAGGAATGGTTGATCCTTCTGTTCAATGCAGGTGTTTACCGTTATCTAAGGAATGTATGATACCTCTGTTCAAAACAGGTGTTTACCTTTACCTAAAGAAGGGTGATCCCTCTGTTCAACTCAGGTTTCTACTTTTACCTAAGGAATGGATGATTCCTCTGTGCATTGAAGGTGTTTACCTGTACCTAAGGAATGGATGATCCCTCTGTGCAATGGAGGTGCTGGTCTTTCCCTAAGAAATAGATGATTCCCCTGTTCAATGCAGGTGTTTACCGTTATCTAAGGAAGGGATATCCCTCTGTTCAATGCAGGTGTTTACCTTAACCTAAGGAATGGATGATCACTGTGTGCAAATCAGGTGTTTACCTTTACCTAAGGAATGGATGATCCCTCTGTGCAATGCAGGTGTTTACCTTCACCTAAGTAATGGAATGATCCTTCTCTGCAAAGCAGGTTTTGATCTTTACTAAGGAAAAAATGATCCTTCTGTGCAATGCAGTTCTTTACCATTATCTAAGGAATGGATGATCCCTCTGTTCAATGCAGGTGTTTACCGTTGCCTAAGGATTGAATGATATCACTGTTCAACGCAGGTGTTTACCTTTGCCAAAGAAGGATGATCCCTCAGTTCAACGCAGGTTTCTACCTTTACCTAATGAATGGATCACCCCTTTGTGCATTGCAGGTGTTTACCTTTACCTAAGGAATGGATGATCCTTCTGTACATTGCAGGTGTTTACTATTCCCAAAGAATGGAAGATACCTCTGTTCAATGCAGGTGTTTACCTTTACCAAAAGAATGAATGGTCCCTGTGAGCAATGCAGGTGTTTACCTTTACATAAGGAATGGATGATTCCTCTGTGAAATGAAGGTATTTTCCTTTACCTAAGGAATGGAAGTTCCCTCTGTGCAATGCAAGTGTTGTCCTTTGCCTAAGGATTGGATGATCAATCTGTGCAATGCAGGTGTTGACCTTTACCTAAGGAATGGAAGATCCCTTTGTGCAATGCAGGTGTTGATCTTTACCTAAGGAATAGCTGATCCCTCTGGTCAATGCAGGTGTTTACAGTTATTTGAGGAATGGATGATCTCTGTTTAATGTAGGTTTATACCATTACCTAAGGAATGGGTGATCCCTCTGTGCATCGCAGGTGTTTACATTTGCCTTAGGAATGGATATCCCTCTGTTCAATGCAGGTGTTTACCTTTACCTAAGGAATGGGATGATCCCTCTGTGCAATGCAGGTGTTAATCTTTATGTAAGGAATAGATCATCCCTCTGTTCAATGTAGGAGTTAACCGTTATCTAAGAAATGGATGATCCCTCTGTTCAATGCAGGTGTTTACAGTTACGTAAAGAATGAATGATTCCTTTGTGCAATGCAGGTGTTTACATTTACCTAAGGAATGGATGATCCATCTGTGCAATGCAGGTGTTTACCTTTACCTAAGGAATGTGATGATACCTCTGTGCAATGCAGGTGTTAAACTTTACCTAAGGAATAAATGATCCCTCTTTTCAATGCAAGTGTTTACCTTTACCTAAGGAATGGATGATCCCTCTGTGCATTGCAGAAGTTTACCTTTACCTTAGGAATGGATGATCCTTCTGTGCATTGCAGGTGTTTACAATTCCAAAAGAATGGAAGATACCTCTGTTCAATGCAGGTGTTTACATTTACCTGAAGAAGGATGAACCTTCTGTTCAACGCAGGTTTCTACCTTTACTGAAGGAATGAATGATCTCTCTGTGCATTGCAGGTGTTTACCTTTACCTAAGGAATGGATGATTCTCTGTGCAATGCAGGTGTTTACCTTTACCTAAGGAATGGATGATCCCTCTGTGCATTGCCGGTGTTTACCTTTACATTAGGAATGGATGATCCTTCTGTGCATTGCAGGTGTTTACTATTCCCAAAGAATGGAAGATACCTCTGTTCAATGCAGGTGTTTAACTTTACCAAAGGAATGCTTGTTCCCTGTGTGCAATGCAGGTATTTACCTTTACATCAGGAATGGATGATCTGTCTGTGCAATTCAGGTGTTTACCTTTACCTAAGGAATGGAAGTTCCCTCTGTGCAATGCAAGTGTTGTCCTTTACCTAAGGATTGGATGATCAATCTGTGCAATGCAGGTGTTGATCTTTACCTAAGGAATGGAAGATCCCTCTGTGCAATGCAGGTGTTGATCTTTACCTAAGGAATAGATGATCCCTCTGTTTAATGTAGGTGTTTACCGTTATCTAAGGAATGGATGATCTCTGTTCAATGTAGGTTTTTACCATTACCTAAAGAATGGAGATCCCTCTGTGCATTGCAGCTGTTTACATTTCCCTTAGGAATGGATATCACTCTGTGCAATGCTGGTGTTTACCTTTACCTAAGGAATGGAAGTTCCTTCTGTGCAATGCACGTGTTGTCCTTTACCTAAGGGTTGTATGATCAATCTGTGCAATGCATGCGTTGACCTTTACCTAAGGAATGGAAGATCCCTCTGTGCAATGCAGGTGTTGATCTTTACCTAAGGAATAGATGATCCCTCTGTTTAATGTAGGTGTTTACCGTTATCTAAGGAATGGATGATCTCTGTTCAATGTAGGATTTTACCATTACCTAAAGAATGGAGATCCCTCTGTGCATTGCAGCTCTTTACATTTGCCTTAGGAATGGATATCACTCTGTGCAATGCAAGTGTTTACCTTTTCCTAAGGAATGGGATGTTCCATCTGTGCAATGCAGGTGTTGATCTTTACCTAAGGAATAGATCATCCCTCTGTTCAATGCAGGAGTTAACCATTATCTAAGAAATGGATGATCCCTATGTTCAATGCAGGTGTTTACACTTACTTAAGGAATGGATGATCCCCCTTTGCAATGCAGGTGTTTACCTTTACCTAAGGAATGGATGATCCCTCTGTGCCATTCAGGTGTTTATATTTACCTAAGGAATGGGACGATCCCTCTCTGCAAAGCTGGTGTTAAACTTTACCTAAGGAATAATTGATCCCTCTGTTCAATGCAGGTGTTTACTATTATCTAAGGAAAGGATGCTACCTCTATTCAATACAGGTGTTTACCTTTACCTAAAAAAGGGTGATCCCTCTGTTCAACGCAGGTTTCTACTTTTACCTAAGGAATGAGTGATCCCTCTGTGCAATGCAGGTGTTTACCCTTACCAATGGATGATCCCTCTGTGTATTGGAGGTGTTTACCTGTACGTAAGGAATAGATGATCCCTCTGTACAATGCAGGTGTTTACAGTTACCTAGGAATGGATGATCCCTCTGGCAATGCAGGTGTTGATCTTTACCTAATAAGTAGATGATTCCCCTGTTCAATGCCGGGGTTTACCATTATCTAAGGAAGGGATGATCCCTCTGTTCAATGCATGTGTTTACATTAACCTAAGGAATGGGATGATCCCTCTGTGCAATGCAGGTTTTTAGCTTGACCTAAGGAATGGATGATCACTCTGTGCAAATCAGGTTTTTACCTTTACCTAAGGAATGGATGACCCCTCTGTGCAATGCAGGTTTTTAGCTTGACCTAAGGAAGGGATGATACCTCTGTGCATTGTAGGTGTTCATACTTGTCTTAGGAATGGATGATCCTTCTGTGCATTGCAGGTGTTTACTATTACCTAAAGAATGAAAGATGCCTCTGTTAAATTCTGGTGTTTACCTTTACAAAATGAATGGATGTTCTCTGTGTGCAATGCAGGTTTTTACCTTTACATAAGGAATGGATGATCCCTCTGGGACAGGCAGGTATTGACCTTTACCTAAGGAATGGATGATCCCTGTGTGCAATGCAGGTGTTGACCATTACCTGAGGGATGGATGATCCCACTGTTCAATGCAGGTGTATACCATTATCTAAGGAATGGATGATCCCTCTGTGCATCCAGGTGTTTACCATTACCTAAGGAATGGATGATCCCTCTGTGCAATGCAGGTGTTTACCTTTACCTAAGGAATGGATGATCCCTCTGTGCAATGCAGGTGTTGAATTTAACTAAGGAATAGATGATCCCTCTGTTCAATGCAGGTGTTTACAGTTATCTAAGGAATGGATGATCCCTCTGTGCATTGCAGGTGTTGATCTTTAACTAAGGAATAGATGATCCCTCTGTTCAATGCAGGTGTTTACAGTTATCTAATGAATGGATGATCCCTCTGTGCAACCAGGTGTTTACCCTTACCTAAGGAATAGATGATCCCTCTGTGCATTATAGCTGTTTACATTTACCTTAGGAATGGATGATCCCTCTGTGCATTGCAGGTGTTTACTATTACCTAAGGAATGAATGTTCCCCGTGTGCAATGCAGGTGTTTACCTTACATATGGTATGGATGATATCTGGGCCAGTCAGGTGTTGACCTTTACCTAAGGAATGGATGGTCCCTGTGTGCAATGCAGGTGTTGACCATTACCTGAAGAATGGAAGATCCCTCTGTTTAATGCAGGTGTATACCGTTATCTAAGGACTGGATGATCCATCTGTTCAATGCAGGTGTTTACCTTTACCAAAGGAATGGATCTTCCCTGTGTGCAATGCAGGTGTTACCTTCACATAAGGAATGGATGATCCTTTTTGGCCAGGCAGGTGTTGACCTTTACCTAAGGAATGGATGACCTCTCTGTGCAACGCAGGTGTTTACCTTTACCTAAGGAATGGTTGATTTCTCTGTACAATGCAGGTGTTGACCTTTATGTAAGGAATGGATGATCCCTCTGTGCAATGCACGTGTTCACCTCATACCTGTGGAATGGATGATCCGTCTGTGCAACTCAGGTGTTTACTTTCCCTAAGGAATGCATGATCCCTCTGTTCATTGCAGGTGTTTACGTTCATGTAAGAAATGAGATGATCCCTCTCTGCATTACAGGTCTTTATTATTACCTAAGGAATGGAAAATGCCTATATTCAATACTGGTGTTTACCTTTACCTAAGGAAAGGATGATTCCTTTGTGCAATGGAGGCTTTTATATTTACCTAATGAATGGAAGATCCCTCTGTGCAATGCAGGTGTTGTCCTTTACCTAAGGAATGGATGACCTTCTGTGCAATGCAGGTGTTGAACTTTACTTAAGGAATCCATGATCCCTCTGTGCAATGCAGGTGTTGATCTTTACCTAAGGAATAGATGATACCTCTCTTCCTTGCAGGCGTTTACCATTATCTAAGTAATGGATGATCCCTCTGTTCAATGCAGTTGTTTGCCATTACCTAAGGAATGGATGATCCATCTGTGCAATGCAGGTGTTTACCTTTACCTAAGGAATGGATGATCCTTCTGTGCAATGCAGGTGTTTACCTTCACCTACGGAATGACATGATCCCTCTGTGCAATGCAGGTTTTGATCTTTACCTAAGGAATGAAAGATGCCTCTGATAAATGCAGGTGTTTACCTTTACAAAGGAATGGATGTTCTCTGTATGCAATGTAGGTGTTTAACCTTACATAAGACATGGATGATCCCTCTGGGCCAGGTCGGTGTTGACCATTACCTATGGAATGGATGATCCCTCTGTGCAATGCAGGTGTTGACCATTACCTAAGGAAACGATGATCCCTCTGTGCAATGCAGGTGTTTACCTTTACCTAAGGAATGCATGATCCCTCTGTGCAATGCAGGTGTTGATCTTTACCTAAGGAATAGATGATCCCTCTGTTCAATGCAGGTCCTTAACCTTATCTCAGGAATGGATGATCCCTCTGTTCAATGCAGGTGTTTACAGTTACTTAAGAATGGATGATCCCTCTTTGCATTAAAGGTGTTTATATTTCTCTTAGAAATGGATGATCCCTCTGTGCATTGCAGGTGTTTATATTTGCCTTAGGAATGGATGATCCCTCTGTGCATTGCAGGTGTTTACTATTACTAAGGAATGAAAGATCCCTCTGTTCAATGCAGGAGTTTACCTTTACAAAAGGAATGGATGTTCTCTGTGTGGAATGCAGGTGTATACCTTTACATAAGGAATGGATGACCCCTCTGGGCCAGGCAGGTGTTGACCATTACATAAGGAATGGATGATACCTCTTTTCAATTCAGGTGTTTAACATTATCTAAGCAATGGATGATCCCTCTGTGCAATCCAGGTGTTTACCATTACCTAAGGAATGGATGATACCTCTGTGCAATGCAGGTATTTACCTTTACATAAGGAATGGGTGATCCTCGGTGTAAGGCAGGTGTTGATCTTTACCTAAGGAATAGATGGTCCCTCTGTTCAATGCAGGTGCTTACCCTTATCTAAGGAATGGATGATCCCTCTGTTCAATGCAGGTCTTTGCAGTTACTTAAAGAATGGATGATCACTCTGTGCAATGCAGGTGTTTAGCATTACCTAAGGAATGGATGATGCCTCTGTGGATTGCAGGTGTTTATATTTGTGTTAAGAATGGATGATCCCTCTATGCATTGCAGGTGTTTAGTATTACATAAGGAATGAAAGATCCCTCTGTTCAATGCAGGTGTTTACCTTTACAAATGTAATGGATGTTCTCTTTGTGCAATGCAGGTGTATACCTTTACATAAGGAATGGATGATCCCTCTGTGCAATCCAGGTGTTGACCATTACATAAGGAATGGATGATCCCTCTGTTCATTCCAGGTGTTTAACGTTATCTAAGGAATGGATGATCCCTCTGTGCAGTCCAGGTATTTTCCATTACCTAAGGAATGAATGATCCCTCTGTGCAATGCATGTGTTTAACATTATCTAAGGAATGGATGATCTCTCTGTTCAATGCAGGTGTCTACCTTTACCAAAGTAATGGATGTTCCCTGTTTTCAATTCAGGTGTTTAACTTCACATAAGGAATGGATGATTTCTCTGGGCCAGGCATGTGTTGACCCTTAATAAGGAATGGATGAAAGCTCTGTACATTGCAGGCGTTTATATTTGTCTTAGGAATGGATAATCCCTCTGCACATTCCAGGTGTTTACTATTACCTAAGGAATGAAACATCCCTCTGTTCAATGAAGGTGTTTACAGTTACCAAAGGAATGGATGATCCCTCTGTGCAATGCAGGTGTTTACCTTTACCTAAGGAATGGATGATCCCTCTGTGCAATGCAGGTGTTTACTATTACCTAAGGAATGAAACATCCCTCTGTTCAATGCTGGTGTTTGTCTTGACAAAAGGAATAGGTGTTCTTTGTGTACAATGCAGTTTTTTACCTTTACATAAGGAATGGGTGATCCCTCTGGGCCAGACAGTTCCTGATATTTAACTAAGGAATGGATGATCCCTCTGTGCAATGCAGGTGTTGACCATTACCTAAGGAATGGATGATTCCTCTCTTCCAACCATGTTTCTACCTTTACTTAAGGAATGGATGATCCTCCAGTGCAAGGCAGGTGTATACCCTTACCTAAGGAATAGATGATCCCTCTGTGCATTGTAGGTGTTTGCATTTCCCTTCGGAAATGATGATCCCTCTGTGTATTGCAGGTGTTTACTATTACCTAAGGAATTAATGTTCCGTGTGTGCAATGCAGGTGCTTACCTTTACATAAGGTATGGATGATCCCTCTGGGCCAGTCAGGTGTTGACCTTTACCTGAGGAATGGATGATCCCTATGTGCAATGCAGGTGTTGACCTTTACCTAAGGAATGGATGGTCCCTCTGTTCAATGCAGGTGTTGATCCTTACTTAAGGAATGGATGATCCCTCTGTGCAATGCAGGTGTTGACCTTTACCTAAGGAATGGATGGTCCCTCTGTTCAATGCAGGTGTTGATCTTTACTTAAGGAATGGATGATCCCTCTGTGCAATGCAGGTGTTGACCTTTACCTAAGAAATGGATGGTCCCTCTGTTCAATGCAGGTGTTGATCCTTACCTAAGGAATTTGCATGATTCCACTGTGCAATGCAGGTTTTTATCTTTACCTAAGGAATAGATGATCCCTCTGTTCAATGCAGGTGCTTGCCCTTATCTAAGGAATGGATGATCCCTCTGTACAATGCAGGTGTTGACCTTTACCTAAGGAATTGATGATCCTTCTATGCAATGAATATGTTGAACTTTACCTAAGGAATATATGACCCCTCTGTTCAATGCAGGTGTTTACCTTTGCAAAAGGAATGGATGTGCTCTGTGTCCAATGCAGGTTTTTACCTTTACATGAGGAATGGATGATCCCTCTGGGCCAGGAAGGTGTTGACATTTATGTAAGAATGGATGATCCATCTGTGCAACCAGGTGTTTAGCATTACCTATGGAATGGACGATTCCTCTGTGCAATCCAGTGTTTACCTTTATCTAAGGAATGGATGATCCCTCTGTGCAATGCAGGTGTTGATCTTTACCTAAGGAATAGATGATCCCTCTGTTCAATATAGGTGTTTACCATTATCTTAGGAATGGATGATCCCTCTGTTCAATGCAGGTGTTTACAGTTACCTAAGGAATGGAAGATCCCTCTCTTCAATGCAAGTGTTTACCATTATCTAAGGAATGGATGATCCCACTGATCACTACAGGTGTTTACCATTACCTAAGGAATGGATGATACCACTGTGCAATGCAGGTGTTTACTGTTCCCTAAGAATGGATGATCCCTCTGTTCAGTGCAGGCTTCTACCTTTACTTAAGGGATGGATGATCCCTCTGTGCAATGCAGGTGTATACCCTTACCTAAGGTTTAGATGATCCCTTTGTGCATTGTAGGTGTTTACATTTACCTTAGGAATGGATGATCCCTCTGTGCATTGCAGGTGTTTACTATTACCTTAGGAATGGATGATCCCTCTGTGCATTGCAGGGGTTTACTATTACCTAAGGAATGGATGTTCCCTGTGTGAAATGCAGGTGTTTACCTTTACATAAGGTATGGATGATCCCTCTGGGCCAGTCAGTTGTTGACCTTTACCTAAGGAATGGATGATCCCTCTGTGCAATGCAGGTGTTGACCTTCACCTAAGGAATGGAAGATCCCTCTGTTCAATGCAGGTGTTTACCTTTACCAAAGGAATGGATATTCCCTGTGTGCAATGCAGGTGTTACCTTCACATAAGGAATGGATGATCCTTCTTGGCCAGGCAGGTGTTGACCTTTACCTAAGGAATGGATGATCCCTCTGTGCAATGCACGTGTTCACCTCGTACCTATGGAATTGATGATCCATCTGTGCAACTCAGGTGATTACCTTTCCCTAAGGAATGGATGATCCCTCTTTTCATTGCAGGTGTTTAAGTTTATGTAAGAAATGAGATGATCCTTCTGTGCATCGCAGGTGTTTATTATTACCTAAGGAATGGAAGATGCCTATATTCAATGCTGGTGTTTACCTTTACCTAAGGAAAGAATGATTCCTCTGAGCAATGGAGGTGTGTATATTTACCTAATGAATGGAAGATCCCTCTGTGCAATGCAGGTGTTGTCCTCTACCTAAGGAATAGATGACCTTCTGTGTAATGCAGATGTTGAACTTTATTTAAGGAATCGATGATCCCTCTGTGCAATGCAGGTGTTGATCTTTACCTAACGAATAGATGATCCCTCTCTTCAATGCAGGGGTTTACCGTTATCTAAGGAATGGATGATCCCTCTGTTCAATGCAGTTGTTTATCATTACCTAAGGAGGGGATGATCCTTCTGTGCAATGCAGGTGTTTACCTTTACCTACGGAATGGGATGATCCCTCTGTGCAGTGCAGGTTTTGATCTTTACCTAAGGAATAGATGATCCCTCTATTCAATGCAGGGGCTTAAGCTTATCTAAGGAATGGATGATCCCTCTATTCAATGCAGGTGTTTACAGTTACCTAAAGAATGGATGATCCCTCTGTGCAATGCAGGTTTTTAGCTTTACATAAGGAATTGATGATCCCTCTGTGCATTGCAGTTGTTTATATTTGTATTAGGAATGGATGATCATTCTGTGCATTGCAGGTGTTTACTATTTCATAAGGAATGAAAGATCCCTCTATTCAATGCAAATGTTTACCTTTACAAAAGGAATGTATGTTCTCTGTGTGCAATGTAGGTGTTTTACTTTACATAAGACATGGATGATCCCTCTGGGCCAGACAGGTGTTGACCTTTACCTATGGAATGGATGATCCCTCTGTGCAATGCAGGTGTTGACCATTACCTAAGGAATGGATGATCCTTCCGTTCAATGCACGTGTTTACCATTATATAAAGAATGGATGATCCCTCCGTGCAATCCATGTGTTTACCATCACTTAAGGAATGGATGATCCCTCTGGGCAATGCAGGTGTTTACCTTTATCTAAGGAATGGATGATCCCTCTGTGAAATGCAGGTGTTGATCTTTACCTAAGGAATAGATGATCCCTCTGTTCAATGCAGGTGCTTAACCTTATCTAAGGAATGGATGATCCCTCTGTTCAATGCAGGTGTTTACAGTTACCTAAGGAATGGATGATCCCTCTGTGCAATGCAGGTGTTTATCCTCTGTCAATGCAGGTGTTTACAGTTACCTAAGGAATGTATGATCCCTCTGTGCATTGCAGGTGTTTACTATTACCTAAGAAATGAAAGATCCCTCTGTTAAATGATAGTGTTTACCTTTACAAAAGGAATGGATGTTCTCTGTGTGCAATGCAGGTTTTTACCTTTACATAAGGAATGGATGATCAATATGGGCAAGGCAGGTGTTGACCTTTACCTAAGGAATGGGTGAACCCTCTGTGCAATGCAGGCGTTGACCATTACATAAGGAATGGATGTTACCTCTGTTCAATGCAGGTGTTTAACCTTATCTAAGGAATGGATGATCCCTCTGTGCAATCCAGGTGTTTACCATTACCTAAGGAATTGATGATCCCTCTGTGCCATAGAGGTGTTTACTTTTACATAAGGAATGGATGATCCTCTGTGCAAGGCAGGTGTTTATCTTTACCTAAGGAATAGATGATCCCTCTGTTCAATGCAGGTGCTTACCCTTATCTAAGGAATGGATGATCCCTCTGTTCAATGCAGGTGTTTACAGTTACTTAAGGAATGGATGATCCCTCTGTGCAATGCAGGTTTTTAGCTTTACCTAAGGAATGGATGATCCCTCTGGGCATTGCAGTTGTTTATATTTGTCTTAAGAATGGATGATCCCTCTGTGCATTGCAGGTGTTTACTATTACCTAAGGAATGAAAGATCCCTCTGTTCAATGCAGGTGTTTAACTTATCTAACGAATGGATGATCTCTCTGTGCAATGCAGGTATTTACCATTACCTAAGGAATGGATGATCCTCTGTTCAATGCAGGTGTTTAACTTTATCTAACGAATGGATGATCCCTCTGTGCAATCCAGGTATTTACCATTACCTAAGGAATGGATGATCCCTCTGTTCAATGCAGGTGTTTAACTTTATCTAATGAATGGATGATCCCTCTGTGCAATCCAGGTATTTACCATTACCTAAGGAATGGA
Organism: Orientallactaga sibirica; assembly: GCA_036365145.1. Lineage (NCBI taxonomy): Eukaryota > Metazoa > Chordata > Mammalia > Rodentia > Dipodidae > Orientallactaga > Orientallactaga sibirica. The sequence continues at coordinate 143,824 of JAEOAD010000798.1, read as the reverse complement.
TGATCCTCTGTGCAATGCAGGTGTTTAACGTTATCTAAGGAATGGATGATCCCTCTGTTCAACGCAGGTGTCTACCTTTACCAAAGTAATGGATGTTCCTGTGTTCAATGCAGGTGTTTAACTTCACATAAGGAATGGATGATCCTTCTGTGCAATGCAGGTGTTGACCTTTACCTAAGGAATGGATGATCACTCTGTGCATTGCAGGCATTTATATTTGTCTTAAGAATGGATAATCCATCTGCGCATTGCAAGTGTTTATACTATTACCTAAGGAATGGAACATCCCTCTGTTCAATGCAGGTGTTTACAGTTACCAAAGGAATGGATGATCCGTCTGTGCAATGCAGGTGTTTACCTTTACCTATGGAATGGATGATCTCTCTGTGCAATGCAGGTGTTGACCTTTACCTAAGGAATGGATGATCCCTCTGTTCAATGCACGTGTTGATCTTTACTTAAAGAATGGATGATCCCTCTGTGCAATGCAGGTGTTGTCCTATACCTAAGGAATGGATGATTCCTCTCTTCAATGCAGGTGTTTACCTTTACCTAAGAAATGGATGATCCCTCTCTTCAATGCAGGTGTTTACCTTTACCTAAGAAATGGATGATCCCTCTCTTCAATGCAGGTGTTTACCTTTACCTAAGAAATGGATGATCCCTCTGGGCCAGGCAGGTGTTGACCTTTAACTAAGGAATGGATGTTCCCTCTGTTCAATGCAGGTGTTTACCATTACAAAAGGAATGGATGATCCTCTGTGCAATGCAGGTGTTTACCTTTACCTAAGGAATGGATGATCCCTCTGTGCAATGCAGGTGTTGATCTTTACCTAAGGAATGGATGATCCCTCTGTTCAATGCAGGTGCTTTTCCTTATCTAAGGAATGGATGATCCTCTGTTCAATGCAGCTGTTTACCATTACCTAAGGAATGGATGATCCCTCTGTGCAATGCAGGTTTTTACCTTTACCTAAGGAATGGATGATCCTCTCTGTGCAATGCAGGTGTTTACTCTTACCTAAGGAATGATGATCCTCTGTTCAATGCAGGTGTTTACCTTTATCTAAGGCATGGATGATCTCTCTGTTCAATGCAGGATGTTTACCTTTACCTAAGTAATGGATGATCCCTCTGTGACATGCAGGTGTTTACCTTTACCTAAGGAATGGATGATCCTCTGTGCAATGCAGGTGTTGACCATTACCTAAGGAATAGATGATCCCTGTGTTCAATGCAGGTGTTTAACGTTATCTAAGGAATGGATGATCCCTCTGTTCAATGCAGGTGTTTAGCTTTACCTAAGGAATGGATGATCCTCTGTGCAATGCAGGTGTTGACCTTTACCTAAGGAATGGATGATCCCTCTGTGCAATGCAGGTGTTTACCATTACCTAAGGAATGGATGATCCTCTGTTCAATGCAGGTGTTTACCATTACCTAAGGAATGGATGATCCCTCTGTGCAATGCAGGTGTTTACCTTTACATAAGGAATGGATGATCCCTCTGTGCAAGGCAGGTGTTTACCTTTACCTAAGGAATGGATGATCCCTCTGTGCAATGCAGGTGTTGACCATTATGGAAGGAATGGATGATCCTCTGTTCAGATGCAGGTGTTTAACCATTAATGGCAGGAATGGATGATCCCTCTGTGCATTGACCACAGCACACAGAGCAAAACTACAGCCAAAATGGATGATCCAGCACACTTCAGGAACTCCTGCTAGGCACATTTGCATATGTTCTCAAACCCATCACCAACACCTTAAGACCAGCCCCAGTGACCTTGCCTCTAGCAAGGTGATTGCAGATACAAACTATAAAGTAATAAAACACTGAATATATTGGGGACATATATTCAAACTACTACATTCCGCCCTCTGTTCAATGCATATGTTTAGCTCTACCTAAGGAATGGATTTATAACTATCACACATTGTAAATTGTACTCAGTCCAATTTCAAAGGTTGATCCCTCTTGATCAATTAAGATGTTTAACTGTAAAATCAAACAATGGAAATACTTTCAACATGTGTTGAAGGCACAGAGTAAACATTTTAACTGTATAAGGAATAGCAAGGAGAGACTAAAACAATGCAAACTCAATCAGCCATCATCAAATCTGCAGTTCAAGTTCAATATAACCAGAGACTGACAGTCTCCAGGTTTTCCAATTCCCCCTCCAGCTGGGCAGAGTCTCCAGGGAAAACTTTCATAACATGCCAACACTGCACTCCATGGTAGCCCAGGCACAGTTTGGTATATCCAAAACATCTTCAGGTCTCCATGCAAACCACGGTCCATCTTCCAAAGGCTCTTCCAGCCTATTCCTGAGGGTCTGGATGCCCCTCATGCCGCATCTCAGCAGCGGCTTACCTTTACCTGTGCAATGGATGACCACTCCATGCATTTTCATGCTTCCAAAACTACATAAGGTGTGCAGGATGAGCCATATCCTTAATCCAGGAACAAAATAAATCATAGCATTGAAAAGCAGGTTCCTTCTCCAGTAAACACTCTTTCCAAAAGTTTGCATTTCTAACAGTCTTTCCTCAGGCATCCTCTCCATTGTTTTAATGTAAATCAAGTCGGGCCACCTTCCTTCCACCTTCCTTAAGATTGCTAATGCGTTGACAATAGAATCTAAACCATTCTCAATGCCTTTACTTTTAACTTGCTTCAGGTTTTCCAACTTAAAATCTTAAAATCTCAGTCCAATATCTTCAGCCAAGCATATCAGTCCATTACAAATTTAACCTTGATCAAACTTTCTGGGCCTGGATAGCAGAACGTAGCCATCCCTTATGCCAGTAGCCCAGTTCCAACAAAGTCCTCTGCAGTCTTTCCTTCCCTTAGAAACCTCATAAGCCAAGTGTTCAGTACTATCTGCACTTAGCATTCTCAAACTCTCATCAGAATAGTCAATGCAACTTTACTTTACCAATCCAGAAGGCATCTTCAGTTGCAAGCACCAAGTCCATGCCCATTCCTCCAAAACAAAGAAAAGATGAACATCCTGTGCATTGCAGGTTTTGGAATGGATGATCCCTCTGTGCACTTGGAACTCCTGCATTGCACAATGTGTGTTTACCTTACCTCTCAAATGGATCATCCCTCTGTTTAAGCAGGTGTTTACAGTGACCTTGGAATGGAAGATCCCTTGCTGTGCAATGCAGGTGTTTAACCACTGACCTAAGGAATGGATGATCCTCTACCACATTGCAGGTGTTTATCTTTATATTTGGAATGGAAGATCCCTCTGTAGATTTAGGTGTTTATTTACACATTGGAAATGGATGATCCCAATTTCAAAGGTGTTGATCTTGACAACTAAGGAATGGATGATCCCTCTGTTCAAACAGGTGTTTATACTTTCAACATGTAAAGGCAAGAGGATGATTAACTGGTAAAAGGCATGCAAGGAGAGACTAAAACAATGCAAAATGTATCATCAGCAGTCATCAAACTTCTGCAGTTCAAGTTCAATATAACCAGAGACTGGATGTCTCCAGGTTTTTAGTTTCCGATCCAGCTGGGCAGAATTGCCAGGAAAACTTTCATCCCATGCCAACACTGCACTCCATGGTAGTCCTTTGCACAGTCCTGGTATATCAAAAGGTGTTCAGGTTATTTAAGGAACCATGATCCTCTTCCAAAAAGGCAGGTGTTTACTATTACCTGAGGAATGGATGATCCTCTGTTCAATCTCAGCAGGTGCTTACCATTACCTAAGGAATTGTTGATCACTCCATGCATTTTTCATGATTACTGTTACTAATAATGGATGATCCAGGACAATGCAGGTTTTAAATTTACCTAAGGAATGGATGATAGCCTTGAAAAGCAGGTTCCTTCTCCAGTAAACACTCTTTCCAAAAGTTTGCATTTCTAACAGTCTTTCCTCAGGCATCCTCTCCATTGTTTTAACGTAAATCAAGTCAGGTGTTTTCCACCTTAAGATTGCTAATGGAATGAAACCATCCCTTTGTTTTAATTGCAGGTGTTTACCATTCCAACTTAAAATGGATGTTCTCAGTCCAATATCTTCAGCAATGCAGGTCAGTCCATTACAAATTTAACCTTGATCAAATGGATGATCCTGGATAGCAGAGGTGTTGACCATTACCTAAGCCATGGATGATCCAACTGTCCAATGCAGGTGTTTCCCTTTACCTAAGGAATGGATGCCTCTGTTCAGTACTATCTGCACTTAGCATTCTCAAACTCTCATCAGAATGGATGAAACCTCTGTACAATCCAGGTGTTTATCTTTACCTAAGGAATGGATGATTCCTCTGTTCAATGGTTCCAGGTGTTTACATCCACCTAAGGAATGGATGATCTCACCTGTGCAATGCAGGTGTTTACCTTTACTGTTGCAGGCATGGATGTTCCCTGAGATGAACTGCAGGTGTTGATCAGTTATGGAGGAATGGATATTATTTATTGAAGCTTTATTATTCCAGGTGGAAGATCCTTAATGGCAAGAGAATGGCCTGATCTCCACTGGGCCAATGCAGAGAGTTTATTATTAGAGAAACCAACCAGCCACCACAGCACATGCTGGCAAAACTACAGCCAAAAGGTCAAACAGATGATTCAGGAACTGTGCTATGCACATGTTTATCTTTACAATGGAATGGAAACTATCACCTCTGTGCAATGCAGGTGTCCTTTTCCTCTTGAATATTGCAGATGCAATGCAGATAAGTAATAAACCACTGAATGAATATTGGATGATTCCTCTGTGCAATGCAGGTGTTGAACATTACCTAAGGAATGCATGATCCCTCTGTTCAATGCAGGTGTTGATCTTTACCTAAGGAATGGATGATCCCTCTGTGCAATGCAGTGTGTTGTACTTTACCTAAAGAATGGATGAACCCTCTGTGCAATGTAGGTTTTTACCTTTACCTAAGGAATGGATGATCCTCTGTGCAATGCAGGTGTTTACCTTTACCTAAGGAATGGATGATCCTCTGTTCAATGCAGGTGTTTACAGTTACTTAAGGAATGGATGATCCCTCTGTGCAATGCAGGTGTTTTAGCCTTTACCTAAGGAATGGATGATCCCTCTGTGCATTGCAGGTGTTTGACCATTACCTTAGGAATGGATGATCCCTCTGTGCAATGCAGGTTTTGACCTTTACCTAAAGAATGGATGATCCCTCTGTTCAATGCAGGTGTTGTCCTTTACCTAAGAAATGGATGATCCCTCTGTTCAATGCAGGTGTTTACCTTTATCTAATGAATGGATGATCCCTCTGTGCAAGGCAGGTGTTTACCTTTATCTAAGGAACGGATGATCCCTCTGTTCAATGCAGGTGTTTACCATTATCTAAGGAATGGATGATCCCTCTGTTCAATGAAGGTGTTTACCCTTACCTAAGGAATGGATGATCCCTCTGTGCATTGCAGGTGTTTACTATTATCTATGGAATGGATGATCCCTCTGTTCAATACAAGTGTTTACCTTTACCCAAGGAATGGATGATACGTCTGTTCACTGCAGGTGTTTACCTTTACCAAAGTTATGGATGTTCCCTGTGTTGAATGCAGGTGTTTAACTTCACATAAGTAGTGGATGATCCCTCTTGCCCAGGCAGGTGTTTACCTTTACCTAAAGAATGGATCATCCTCTGTGCAATGCAGGTGTTGATCTTTACCTAAGGAATAGATGATCCCTCTGTTAAATGCAGGTGTTTACTGTTATCTTAGGAATGGATGATCCCTCTGTTCAATGCAGGTGTTTACAGTTACCTAAGGAATGGGTGATCCCTCTCTTCAATGCAGGTGTTTCCCGTTATCTAAGGAATGGATGATCCCTCTGATCACTGCAGGTGTTTAACATTACCTAAGGAATGCATGATCCCTCTGTGCAGCGCAGGTGTTTAATGTTACCTACGGAATGGATGAACCCTCTGTTCAAAGCAGGTGTCTACCTTTACCTAAAGAAGGATGAACCCTCTCTTCAAACCAGGTTTCTACCTTTACTTAAGGAGTGGATGATCCCTCTGTGCAATGCAGGTGTTGACCGTTACCTAAGGAATGGATGATCCTCCTGTTCAGTGCAGGTGTTTAACGTTATCTAAGGAATGGATGATCCCTCTGTGCAATCCAGGTGTTTAACGTTATCTAAGGAATGGATGATCCCTCTGTTCAACACAGGTGTCTACCTTTACCTAAAGAAGGATGATAGCTCTCTTCCAACCACGTTTCTTCCTTTACTTAAGGAATGGATGATCACCCGTTGCAATGCATGTGTATACCCTTACCTAAGGAATAGACCATCCCTCTGTGCATTGTGTAGGTGTTTACATTTAACTTTGGAATTGATGATCCCTCTGTGGATTGCAGGTGTTTACTATTACCTAAGGAATGGATGTTCCCTCTGTGCAATGCTGGTGTTTACCTTTACATAAGCTATGGATGATCCCTCTGGGCCAGTCAGGTGTTGAACTTTACCTACGGAATGGATGATCCTCTGTGCAATGCAGGTGTTGACCTTTACTAAGGAAAGGATGATCACTCTGTTCAATGCAGGTGTTGATCTTTACTTAAGGAATGGATGATCCCTCTGTTCAATGCAGGTGTTTAATGTTACATAAGGAATGGATGATCCTCTGTTCAATGCAGGTGTTTACTTTTACCATTGGAATGGAAGATCCCTCCCTCTGTTCAATGCAGGTGATGACCTTTATCTATGGAATGGATGATCCCTCTGTTCAATGCAGGTGTTTATCTTTATTTAAGGAATGGATGATCCATCTGTGCAATGCACTTTTTAGCTTTACCTAAGAAATGGATAATGTGTCTGTGCATTGCAGGTTTTAATTTGTCTTAGGAATGGATGAACCCTCTGTGCATTGGAGGTTTTATATTTCCTAAGGAATGAAAGATCCCTCTGTTCAATGCAGGTGTTTACCTTTACAAAATGAACGGATGTTCTCTGTTTCAATGCAGGTGTTTACCTTTACAAAAGGAATGGATGATCCCTCTGTTCAATGCAGGTGTTTACCTTTACCTAAGGAATGGATGATCACTCTGTGCATTGCAGGTGTTTAACATTTACTTTAGGAATGGATGATCCCTCTGTTCATTGCAGGTGTTTACTATTACCTAAGGAATGGAAGATCCTCTGTTCAATGCAGGTGTTTACCTTTACCAAAGGAACTGTTGTTTACTGTGTTTAATGCAGGTGTTTACCTTTACATAAGGAATGGATGATCCCTGTTAGAATGCAGGTGTTTTACTTTACCTAAGTAATGAATGATCCATCTGTTCAATGCAGGTGTTCAACTTACCTAAGGATTGATGATCCTCTGTGCAATACAGGTGTTCACCTTTACCTAAGGAATGGATGATCCCTCTGTGCAAGGCAGGTGTTTACATTTACCTAAGGAATGGATGATCCTCTGTTCAATGCAGGTGTGTACCGTTTATGCAAGGAATAGCATGATCCCTCTGTGCAATGCAGGTGTTTACCTTTCCATACCTCAGGAATGTAAGATGTCCTATGTACAATGTTGGTGTTTACCTTTACCTAAGGAAAGGATGATTCCTCTGTTCAATGGAGTGTTTTACTTACTAACGATTGGATGATCCTCTGTGCAATGCAGGTGTTCACCTTTTCTAAGGAATGGATGATCCCTCTGTGCAAGGCAGGTGTTTACCTTTACCTAAGGAATGGATGATCCCTCTGTTCATTGCAGGTGTTTACGTTTATGTAAGGAATGGATGATCCCTCTGTGCATTGCAGGTGTTTACTATTACCTAAGGAATGGATGATCCCTCTGTGCAATGGTGATGTTTAACTTTTACCTAAGGAATGGATGATCCCTCTGTGCAATGGAGGTGTTTTCTTTACCTAATGAATGGATTATCCCTCTGTACAATGCAGGTGTTGACCTTTTCATAAGGAATGGATGATCCCTCTGTGCATTGCAGGTGTTGACTTTACCTAAGGAATGGATGATACCTGTGTGCAATGCAGGTGTTGACCTTTACCTTAGGAATGGATAATCCCTTTGTGCATTGTAGGTGTTTAATATTACCTAGTTATGGAAGATCACTCTGTTCAATGCAGGTGTTTACCTTTACCAAAGAATGGATGTTCCCTGTGTGCAAAGCACGTGTTTAACTTTACATAAGGGATAGATGATCCCTCTGGTCCAGGCAGGTGTTGACCTTTACCTAAGGAATGAATGATACCTCTGTGCAATGCAGGTTTTGACCTTTTACCTAATGAATGGATGATCCCATTGTACAATGCAATTGTTTAACTTTACTTAAGGAATGGATGATCCCCCTGCCATGCAGGTGTTGATCTTAACCTAAGGATTAGATGATCCCTCTGTTCAATGCAGGCATTTACCGTATCTGAGGAATGGATGATACCTCTGTTCAATGCAGGTGTTTAACATTACCTAAGGAATGGATGATCCCTCTGTGCAATGCAGGTGTTTACCTTTACCTACATCATGGGATGATCCCTCTGCACAATGCAGGTGTTTACCTTTACATAAGGAATGGGATGGTCCCTCTGTGCAATGCAGTTGTTGATCTTTACCTAAGGATTAGATGATCCCTCAGTTCAATGCAGGTATTTACGTTTATACAAGGAATGGATGATCCCTGTGTTCAATGCAGGTGTTTACCTTTACCTAAGGAATGGCTGGTACCTCTGTTCAACGCAGGTTTCTTCCTTTACTTAAGGAATGGATGATCCCTCTGTGCAATGCAGTTGTTTACCATTTTCTATAGAATGGATGATCACTCTGTGCATTGCAGCTGTTTACATTTACTTAAGGAATGGAATATCCTTCCGTGCATTGCAGGTGTTTACTATTACGTAAGGAATGGAAGATCCTTCTGTTCAATGCAGGTGTTTACCTTTACCAAATGAATGGATGTTTCCTGAGTGCAATTCAAGTGTTGACCTTTACTTAAGGAATGGATGATCCATCTGTTCAATGCTGGTGTTTACCTTTCCCTAAGGAAAGGATGATCCTCTGTGTTTACAATGCATGTGTTGCACCTCCTTTACCTAAGTAATGGATGATCCCTCTGTGCTCTTGTTTACAAGGCAGGTGTTTACATTTACCTAAGGAATGGATGATCCCTCTTTTCCATGCAGGTGTTTACTTTTATGTAATGAATGGGACGATCCCTCTGTGCAATACAGTATTCACAAAAACCTAAGGAATGGATGATCCCTGTGTGCATTGCAGGTGTTTACCTTTACCTAAGAAATGGATGATCCCTGTGTGCATTGCAGGTGTTTACATTTACCTTAGGAAAGGATGATCCCTCTATTCAATGCAGGTGTTTACCTTTACATAAGGAATTGATGATCCCTCTGGTACAGGCAGGTATTGACCTTTACCTAAGGAATGGATGATCCCTCTGTGCAATGCAGGTGTTGACCTGCACCTAAAGAATGGAAGATCCCTCTGTTCAATGCAGATATTTAAGTTTATGCAAGGAATGGGAGGATCCCTCTGTGCATTGCAGGTGTTTACTTTTACCTAAGGAATGGAAGAAGCCTATGTTCAATGCTGGTGTTTACCTTTACCTAAGGAAGGGATGATTCTTCTGTGAAATGGAGGTGGTTATCTTTACCTAATGAATGGAGAATCCCTCTGTGTATTTCAGGTGTTGTCCTTTACCTAAGGAATGGAGGATCCTTCTGTGCAATGCAGTTGTTCACGCTTATCTACGGTATGTATGATCCTTCAGTGCAATGCAAGTGTTGATCTTTATCTAAGAAATAGGTGATCCCTCTGTTCAATGCAGGTGTTTACCTTTATCTAAGGATTGGATGATCCCTCTGTTCAATGCAGGTGTTTACCATTACATAAGGAATGGATGATCCCTCTGTGCAATGCAGGTGTTGATCTTTACCTAAGGAATAGATGATCCCTCTGTTCAATGCAGGTCTTTACCATTATCTAAGGAATGTATGATCCCTCTGTTCAATATAGGTGTTTACATTTACCTAAGGAATGGATGATCCCTCTGTTCAATGCAGGGGGTTACCTTTGCCTAATGAATGGATGATCCATCTGTGCAATGCAGGTGTTTACCTTTGCCTAAGAAATGGGATGATCCCCCTGTGCTATACAGGTGTTGAATTGACCTAAGGAATAGATGATCCCTATGTTCAATGCAGGTGTTTACCGTTATCTAAGGAATGGATGATCCCTTTGTTTAATGCACTTGTTTACGTTTATGTACGGAGTGGGATGATCCCTCTGTGCATTGCATGTGTTTAATATTACCTAAGGAATGGAAGATGACTATGTTCAATGCTGGTGATTACCTTTACTTGAGGAATGGATGATTCCTCTTTGCAATGCAAGTGTTTACCTTTTTCTAAGGAATGGATGATCCCTCTGTTCAATGCAGGTATTAACTGTTACCTAAGGAATTCATGATACCTCTGTTCAATGCAGGTGTTTACCTTAACTAAAGAAGGATGATCCCTCTGTTCAACACAGGTTTCTACCTTTACTTAAGGAATGGCTGATCCCTAGGTGCAATGCAGGTGTTTACCCTTACCTAAGGAATGGATGATCCCTCTGTGCATTCAGGTGTTTACTATTACCTATGGAATGGAAGATCCCTCTGCTCAATGCAGGTGTTGACCTTTACCTAAGGAATGGATGATCCTTCTGTGCATTGCAGGTGTTTACCATTATCTATCGAATGGATGATCCCTCTGTGCATTGCAGGTGCTTACATTTACCTTAGGAATTGATCATCCCTCTGTGCATTGCAGGTGTTTACTATTACCTAAGGAATGGAAGATGCCTCTGATCAATGCAGGTGTTTACATTTACATAAGGAATGGATGATCCCTCTGGGCCTGGCAGGTGTTGACCTTTACCTAAGGAATGGATGATCCCTCTGTGCATTGCAGTTGTTTACCTTTACCTAAGGAATGAATGATCCCTCTATTCAATGCAGGTGTTGATCTTTACGTAAGTAATGCATGATCTCTGTGCCATACATGTCCTCATCTCTTACCTAAGGAATGGATGATCCCTTTGTGCAAAGCAGGTGTTTACCTTTACCTAAGGAATGGATGATCCCTCTTGTCCATGCAGGTGTTTACTTTTATGTAAGGAATGGGATGATCCCTCTGTGCATTGCAGGTGTTTACTATAACCTAAGGAATGGATGATCCCTCTGTGCATTGCAGGGTTTACTATTACCTAAGTAATCAAGATCCCTCTGTTCAATGCAGGTGTTTCCCTTTACCAAAGGAATTGATGTTCCCTGTGTGCAATGCATGTGTTTACCATTACATAAGGAATTTATGATACCTCTGGGTCAGGCAGGTGTTGAACGTTACCTAAGGAATGGATGATACCTCTGTGAAATGCAGGTGTAAATCTTTACCTAAGGAATAGATGATCCCTCCGTTCAATGCAGGTGTTGATCTTTACCTAAGGAATAGATGATCCCTCTGTGCAAGGCAGGTGTTTACCTTTACCTAAGGAATGGATGATCCCTCTTTTCCGTGCAGGTGTTTACTTTTATATAAAGAATGGGATGATCCCTCTGTGCAATGCAGGTGTTTTCTGTTACCTAAGGAATGGAAGAATACTATGTTCAGTGCTGGTGTTTACCTTTACTTAAGGAAAGGATGATTCCTCTGTGTTTTACTCTAATGAATGGAAGATGCCTCTGTGTATTGCAGGTGTTGTCCTTTACCTAAGGAATGGATGATCCTTCGGTGCAATGGAGGTGTTGACCTTTACCTATGGTATGGATGATCCCTCTGTGCAATGCAGTAGTGAATCTTTACCTAAGGAATACATGATCCCTCTGTTCAATGCAGGTATTTACTCTTATCTAAGGATTGGATGATCCCACTGTTCATTGCAGGTGTTTACCATGACCAATCGAATGGATGATCCCTCTGTGCAATGCAGGTATTGATCTTTACCTAAGGAAATGATAATCCCTCGTTTCAATGCAGGTGTTTACCATCATCTAAGGAAATTATAATCCCGCTGTGCATTGCAGGTGTTTACAATTGCCTTAGGAATGGATGATCCCTCTGTTCATTGAAGACGTTTATTATTACCTAAGGAATGAAAGATCCCTCTGTTCAATGCAGGTGTTTACCTTTAACAAAGGAATGGATGTTCCCTGTGTGCAATGCATGTATTTACAGTTATATAAGGAATGAATGATCCCTCTGTTCAATGCAGGTGTTTACCATTACCTAAGGAATGGATGATTCCTCTGTGCAATGCATGTGTTTACAGTTATGTAAGGAATTGAATGATCCCTCTGTTCAATGCAGGTGTTTACCATTACCTAAGGAATGGATGATTCCTCTGTGCAATGCATGTGTTTACAGTAATGGAAGGAATGGGATGATCCCTCTGTTCAATGCAGGTGTTTACATTTACCTAAAGAATGGATGATCCCTCTGTTCAACGCAGGTTTCTACATTTACTTACGGAATTGTTGATCCCTCTGTGCATTGCAGATGTTTACTATTACCTAATTGATGGAATTCAATGGAGAACTTTTACCTAAGGAATGTGATCCAATGTTAAATGCAGGTGTTTACTTTACCTAAGGAATGGATGATCCCTCTGTGCAATGGAGGTGTTTATCTTTACCTAATGATGGATATCCTCTGTGTAAATGCAGGTATTGCCCTTTACCTAAGGAATGGATGATCCTTGTCTGCAATGCAGGTGTTGACCTGTACCTAAGGAATGGATGATCCCTCTGTTCAATGCAGGTGTTGATCTTTACCTAAGGAATAGATAATCCCTCTGTTCAACGCAGGTGTTTAACGTTATCTATGGATTGGCTGATCCCTCTGTTCAATGCAGGTGTTTACTGTTATCTGTGGATTGGCTGATCCCTCTGTTCAATGCAGGTGTTTACCATTACCTAAGGAATGGATGATCCCTCTGTTCAATGCAGGTGTTTACCATTACCTAAGGAATGGATGATCCCTCTTTGCAATGCAGGTGTTTACCTTTACCTAAGGAATGGGATGATGCCCTTCTGCAATGCAGGTGTTGATCTTTACATAAGGAATAGATGATCCCTCTGTTCAAACAGGTGTTTAACGTTATCTAAGGAATGGATGATCACTTTGTTCAATGCAGTTGTTTACGTTTATATAAGGAGTGGGATGATCCCTCTGTGCATTGCAGGTTTTTACTATTGCCTAAGGAGTGGAAGATGCATATATTCAATGCTAGTGTTTTCCTTTACCTTAGGAATGTATGATCCCTCTGTGCAATGCAGCTGTTTACTTTACCTGAGGAATGGATGATTCCTCTGTGCAATGCAGGTGCTTAATGTTACCTAAGGAATTGGATGATCATCCTGTGCAATGCAGGTGTTGATCTTTACCTAAGTATTACATGATTCCTCTGTTCAACGCAGGTGTTTACCTTTACCTAAAGAAAGATGATCCCTCTGTTCAACATAGGTTACTCCCTTCACTTAAGGAATGGATGATCCTCTGTGCAATGAAGGTGTTTACCATTACCTAAGGAATGGATGATTTCTCAGTGCATTGCAGGTGTTTACTATTACTTAAGAAATGGAAGATCCCTCTGTTCAATGAAGGTGTTTAGCTTTAGCAAAGGAATTGATGTTCCCTGTATGCAATGCAGGTGTTTACCTTTACATAAGGTACGGATGGACGATCCCTCTGGGCCTGGCCTGTGTTGACCTTTACCTTAGAAATGGATGATCTCTCTATTCAATGCAGGTGTTGATCTTTACATAAGGAATGGATGATCCCTCTGTGCAATGCAGGTTTTCACCTCTTACCTAAGAAATGGATGATCCCTCTGTGCAAGGCAGGTGTTTACCTAAGGAATGGATGATCCCTCTGTTCCATGCAGGTGTTTACGTTTATGTAAGGAATGGGATGATCCCTCTGTGCATTGCAGGTGTTTACTATTACCTAAGGAATGGAAGAAACCTATGTTCAATGCTGGTGTTTAACTTTACCTAGGAAAGGATCATTCCTCTGTGTAATGGAGGTGTTTATCTTTACCTAATGAATGGAAGATCCCCCTGTGCAATGCAAGTATTGTCCTTCACCTAAGGAATGGATGATCCTTCTGTGCAATGCAGGTGTTTATCTTTACCTAAGGAATAAATGATCCCTCTGTTCAATGCAGGTGTTTACCATTACCTAAGGAATGGATGATCCCGGTGTAATGCAGGTGTTTAACTTTACCTAAGGAATGGATGATCCATCTGTACAATGTAGGTGTTAACCTAAACCTAAGGAATGGGATGATCCCTCTGTGTAATGAAGGTGTTGATCTTCACCTAAGGAGCAGGTGATCCCTCTGTGCAATGGGTGTTATTGCCATTATCTAAGGAATGGATGATCCCTCTTTGCAATGCAGGTGTTGATCTTACATAAGGAATAGATTTTGCCTCTGTTCAGTGCAGGTGTTTACCGTTATCTAAGGAATGGATTATCCCTCTGTACAATGCAGATGTTTACCTTTACCTACAGAATGGGATGATCCCTTGGTGCAATGAAGGTTTTGATCTTTACCTAAGGAATAGATGACCCCCCTGTCCAAAGCAGATATTTACCATTATCTAAGGAATGGATGATCACTCTGTTCAATGCAGGTGTTTACAGTTACCTAAGGAATGGATGATCCCTCTGTGCAATGCAGGTGTTTACCTGTACCTAAGGAATGGGATGATACCTCGATGCAATGCAGCTGTTTATCTTTAACTAAGTAATAGGTGATCCCTCTGTTCAATGCAGCTGTTTACCATTATCTAAGGAATGGATGATCCCTTGGTTCAATGCAGGTGTTTACCTTTACCTAAGGAATGGATGATCCCTCTGTGAAATGCAGGTGTCTACCTTTACCTAAGGAATGGGATGATCCCTCTGTGCAATGCAGGTGTTGATCTTTACCTAAGGAATTGCTGATCCCTCTTTTCAATGCAGGTGTTTACTATTATCTAAGGAATGGATTATCCCTCCTTTCAAGGAAGGTGTTTACATTACTTATGGAATGGATGATCCCTCTGGTCAATGCAGGTGTTTACCTTTACCTGAGGAATGGATGATACCTCTGTGCAATGGCGGTGTTTATCTTTACCTAATGAATGGATGATCCCTCTCTTCCACGCAGGTGTCCTTGTGTGCAATGCAGGTGTTATCTTTACATAAGGAATGGATGTTCCCTCTGGGCCTGGCAGGCGTTTACCTTTACCTAAGGAATGGATCATCACTCTGTGCAATGCAGGTGTTGAACTTTACCTAATGAATAGAAGATCCCTCTGTTCAATGCAGGTGTTTACCATTATATGAGGAATAGATGATCCCTCTGTGCAAGGCATGTGTTTACCTTTACCTAATGAATGGATGATCCCTCTCTTCCATGCAGGTGTTTACTTTTATATAAGGAATTGTATAATCCCTCTGTGCCTTGCAGGTGTTTTCTATTAACTAAGGAATGGAAGAAGCCTATGTTCAATGCTGGTGTTTAACTTTACCTAAGGAAAGGATGATTCCTCTGTACAATTGATTTGTTTTTCTTTACCTAATGAATGGGACACCCCTCTGTGTATTGCAGGTGTTGTCCTTTACCTAAGGAATGCATGATCCTTCGATGCAATGCAGGTGTTGACCTTTACCCACGGTATTGATGATTCCTCGGTGCAGTGCAGGAGTGGATCCTTACCTAAGGAATAGATGATCCCTCTGTTCAATGCAGGTGTTTACCATTACATAAGGAATGGATGATCCCTCTGTGCAGTGCAGGTGTTGATCTTTACCTAAGGAATAGAAGAGACCTCTGTTCAATCCAGATGTTTACCATTATCTAAGGAATGGATAATCCCTCTGTTCAATGCAGAGGTTTACAGTTACCTAAGGATTGGATGATCTGACTTTGCAATGCAGGTTTTGATATTTAACTAAGGAATAGATGATCCCTCTGTTCAATGGAGGTCATTACCTTTACATAAGGAATGAATGATACCTCTGTTCAACGCAGGAGTTTACCTTTACCTAAAGAAGGATGATCCCTCTGTTCAACCCAAGTTTCTACCTTTACTTATGGAATGGATGATCTCTCTGTGCAGTGGAGGTGTTTACCCTTACCTACGGAATGGATGATCCCTCTATGCATTGCAGGGGTTTACATTTACCTAAGTAATGGGTGATACCTGTGTGAACTGCAGGTGTTTACATGTACCTTAGTAATTGAAGATCCTTCTGAGCATTGCTGGTGTTTACTATTACCTAATGAATGGAAGATCCCTCTGTTCAATGCAGGTGTTTACCTTTCCCAAATGAATGGATGTTCCCTGTGTGCAATGCAGGTGTATACCTTTACCTAAGGAGTGGGATTATTCCTCGGTGCAATGCAGGTGTTTACCGTTATCTAAGTAATGGATGATCCCTCTGTTCAATGCAGGTGTTTACCTTCCCCTAAGGAAAGGATGATCCCTCTGTGCAATGGACGTGTTTACCATTACCTAAGGATTGGGATGATCCCTCTGGAAATGCAGGTGTTCATCTTTAACTAAGGAATAGATGATCCCTCTGTTCAATGCAGTTGTTTACAGTTATGTAAGGAATGGATGATCCCTCTGTTCAATGCAGGTGTTGATCCTTACCTAAGGAATAGATGATCCCTTTGTTCAATGCAGGTGTTTACTGTTATCTAAGGAATAGATGATCCCTCTGTTCAATGCAGGTATTTACCACTACATAAGGAATGTGTGATTCCTCTGTGCAATGCAGGTGTTGATCTTTACCTAAGAATAGATGATCCATCTGTTCAATGCAGGTGTTTACCAGTTACCTAAAATGGATGATCCCTCTGTTCAATACAGGTGTTTACAGTTACCTAAAGATGTGCAATGCAGGTGTTGATCTTTATCTACGGAATAGATGAGCTCTCTTTACAAGGCAGGTGTTTATTGATATCTAAGGAATGGATTACCCCTCTGTTAAATGCAGGTGTTTACAGTTACCTAAGGAATGGATGATCCTTTTGTTTAATGCAGGTGTTGATCTTTACCTAAGGAATAGCGGAGCCCTCCATGCAATCCAGGTGTTTACCTTTAGCTTAAAAAGGATGATCCCTCTGTTCAATAGAGAGGTTTACAATTACCTAAGGAATGGATTATCCTACTTTCCAAGGCAGGTGTTTACCTTTACCTAAGGAACGGATGATCCCTCGGGGAAACTCAGATGTTTACCTTTACCTAAGGAATAGGATGATCCCTCTGTGCAATGCAGGTGTTGATTATTACCTAAAGAATAGTGATTCCTCTGATCAATGCAGGTGTTTACTGATATCTATAGAATGGACGATCCCTCTGTTCAATTCAGGTGTTTACATTTACCTAAGAAATAGATGATCCTTCTGTGCAATGCAGGTGTTTACCTTTACCTAAGGAATAGATGAGCCCTCTTTTCAATGCAGGTGTTTACTGATATCTAAGGAATGCATGACCCCTCTGTTCAATGCAGGTGTTTACAGTTACCTAAGGAATGGATGATCCCTCTGTGCAATGCAGGTGTTTATCTTTACCTAAGGAATAGATGATCCCTCTGTTCAATGCAGGTGTTTACCTTTACATAAGGAATGGATGATACTTCTGTTCAACGCAGGTGTTTACCTTTACCTAAAGAAGGATGATCCCTCTGTTCATTGCAGGCTTCTACCTTTACTTAAGGAATGGATGACCTCTTTGTGAAATGCAGGTGTTTACCCTTACCTCCGGAATCGATGATCCCTCTGTGCATTGCCGGTGTTTACCTAACCTAAGGAATGGATGATCCCTGTGTGAATTGCAGGTGTTTACATTTACCTTAGTAATGGATGATCCTTCTGAGCATTGCTGGTGTTTACTATTACCTAATGAATGGAAGATCCCTCTCTTCAATGTAGGTGTTTACCTTTACCAAAGGAATGGATTTTCCCTGTGTGCAATGCAGGTGTACACATTTACCTAAGGAATGGGATGATCCCTCTGTGCAATTCAGTTGTTTACCGTTTTCTAAGTAATGGTTGATCAATCTGTTCAATGCAGGTGTTTACAGTTACCTAAGGAATGGATGATCCCTCTGTGCAATGCATGTGTTTTCCTTTACCTAAGGAATGGACGATCCCTCTGTGGAATGCAGGTGTTTACCTTTACTTAAGAAATGGATGATCCGTCTGTGCAATGCAGGTGATGACCTTTACATAAGGAAAGGCTGATCCCTGTGTGCAATGCAGGTGTTTACCATTACCTATGAAATGGATGATACCTCTGAGCAATACAGGTGTTTACCTTTACCTAAGTAATGGATGATCCCTCTGTGCAATGCAGGTGTTGATCTTTATCTAAGGAATAGATGATCCCTCTGTACAATGCAGGTGTTTACCATTATCTTAGGAATGGATGATCCCTCTGTTCAATGCAGGTGTTTACAGTTACCTAAGGAATGGATAATCTCTCTGTTCAATGCATGTGTTTCCCCTTGTCTAAGACATGGATGATCCTTCTGTGCAATGCAGGTGTTGATCTTTACCTAATGAATAGATGAGCCCTCTTTTCAATGCAGGTGTTTACTGATATCTAAGGAATGGATGACCCATCTGTTCAATGCAGGTGTTTACAGTTACCTAAGGAATGGATGATCCCTCTGTGCAATGCAGGTGTTGATCTTTACCTAAGGAATAGATGACCCTCTGCTCAATGCATGTGTTTACCGTTATCTAAAGAATGGATGACACCTCTGTTTAATGCAGAGGTTTACAGTTACCTAAGGAATGGGTATTTGACATTTCAATGCAGTTGTTTAACTTTTCCTAATGAATGGATGATCCCCTCTGGGAAATGCATGTGTTTACCTTTACCTAAAGAATGGGATGATCCCTCTGTGCAAGGCAGGTGTTGATTACTACCTAAGGAATGCAGGCATTTACCGATATCTATGGAATGGAAGATCCCTCTGTACAATGCAGGTGTTTACAGTTACCTAAGAAATGGATGATCCCTCCATTCAATGAAGGTGTTTACAGTTACCTATGGAATGGATGATCCCTCTGGTCAATGCAGGTGTTGATCTTTACCTAAGGAATAGATGAGCGCTCTTTTCAAGGCAGGTGTTTACTGATATCTAAGGAATGGATTACCCCTCTGTTAATGCAGGTGTTTACAGTTACCTAAGGAATGGATGATCCTTCTGTTCAATGCAGGTGTTGATCTTTACCTAAGGAATAGAGGAGCCCTCTGTGCAATCCATGTGTTTAGCGTTATCTAAAGAATGGATGATCCCTCTGTTCCATAGAGAGGTTTACAGTTACCTAAGGAATGGATGATCCGACTTTGCAAGGCAGGTGTTTACCTTTACCTAAGGAATGGATGATCCCTTGGGGAAACTCAGGTGTTTACCTTTACCTAAGGAATGGGATGATCCCTCTGTGCAATGCAGGTGTTGATTATTACCTAAGAAATAGTGATTCCTCTGATCAATGCAGGCGTTTACCGATATCTATGGAATGGATGATCCCTCTGTGCAATGCAGGTGTTTACGTTTACCTAAGGAATGGACAATCCCTCTGTGGAATGCAGGTGTTTTCCTTTACTTAAGGAATGGATGATCCGTCTGTGCAATGCAGGTGTTTACAGTTACCTAAGAAATGGATGATCCCTCTGGTCAATGCAGATGTTTGCCTTTACCTAAGGAATGGATGATACCTCTGTTCAATGCAGGTGTTTACCATTGTCTAAAGAATGGATGATACCTCTGTGCAATGGCGGTGTTTACCTTTACCTAAGGAGTGGATATTCCCTCTGTGCAATGCAGGTGTTTACCTTTACATAAGGAATGGATGTTCCCTCTGGGCCTGGCAGGCGTTTAACTTTAGGTAAGGAATGGATCATCACTCTGTGCAATGCAGGTGTTGAACTTTACCTAATGAATAGATGATCCGTCTGTGCAAGGCAGGGGTTTACCTTTACCTAAGGAATGGATGATCCCTTTCTTCCATGCACTTGTTTACTTTTATATAAGGAATGGGATGATGCCTCTGTGCATTGCAGGTGTTTTCTATTACATAAGGAATGGAAGAAGCCTATGTTCAATGCTGGTGTTTAACTTTACCTAAGGAAAGGATGATTCCTCTGTACAATTGATTTGTTTTTCTTTACCTAATGAAAGGAAGACCCCTCTGTGTGTTGCAGGTGTTGTCCTTTACCTAAGGAGTGCATGATCCTTCGGTTCAATGCAGGTGTTGACCTTTACCTACGCTACAGATGATTCCTCGGTGCAGTGCAGGTGTGGATAGTTACCTAAGAAATAGATGATCCCTCTGTTCAATGGAGGTGTTTAATGTTATCTAAGGAATAGATGATCCCTCTGTTTAATGCAGGTGTTTACCATTACATAAGGAATGGATTATCCCTCTGTGCAATGCACAGGAATAGATGAGCCATGTGTTCAATCCAGGTGTTTACCATTATCTAATGAATGGATAATCCCTCTGTTCAATGCAGAGTTTTACAGTTACCTAAGGATTGGATGATCCCACTTTGCAATGCAGGTGTTTACCTTTACCTAAGGAATGGATGATCCCTCTGGGAAATTCAGGTGGTTACCTTTACCTAAGGAATGGCATGATTCCTCTGTGCAATGCAGTTGTTGATTATTACCTAAGGAATAGATGATCCCTCTGTTCAATGCAGGCGATTACTATTATCTATGGAATGGATGATCTCTCTGTTCAATGCAGGTATTTACAGTTACCAAACAAATGCATGATCTGTCTTTGCAATGCAGGTGTTTACCTTTACCTAAGGAATAGATGAGCCCACTTTTCAATGCAGGTGTTTACTGATATCTAAGGAATCGATGATCCCTCTGTGCAATGCAGGTGTTTACCTTTACCTAAGGAATGGGATGATCCCTCTGTGCAATGCAGGTGTTGATATTTAACTAAGGAATAGATGATCCCTCTGTTCATTGCAGGTGTTACCCATTATCTAAGGAATGGATGATCCCTCTGTTAAATGCAGGTGTTTACCTTTACATAAACAATGGATGATACTTCTCTTCAACTCAGGTGTTTACCTTTACCTAAAGTAGCATGATCCCTCTGTTTAACCAAGGTTTCTACCTTTACTTAAGGAATGGATGATCTCTCTGTGCAATACAAATGTTTAGGTTTACCTAAGGAATGGATGATCCCTGTGTGAATGCAGATGTTTACATTTACCTTAGTAATGTATGATCCTTCTGAGCATTGCTGGTATTTATTATTACCTAATGAATGGAAGATCCCTCTGTTCAATGCAGGTGTTTGCCTTTACCAGAGGAATGGATGTTCCCTGTGTGCAATGCAGGTATATAACTTTACCTAAGGAATGTGATGATCCCTCTGTGCAATGCAGGTGTTTACCGTTATTGAAGGAATGGATGATCCCTCTGTTCAATGCAGGTCTTTATGTTTACCTAAAGAATGGATGATACCTCTGTTCAACGCATGTGTTTTCCTTTACCTAAAGAAGGATTATCCCTCTGTCAACGCTGGTTTCTACCTTTACTTAAGGAATGGTTGATCCCTGTGTGCTATACAGGTGTTCAGAAAATCCTAAGGAATGGATGATCCTTCTGTGCATTGCAGGTGTTTACCTTTACCTAAGAAATGGATGATCCCTCTGTGCATTACAGGTGTTTACATTTACCTTAAGAATGGATGATCCCTCTGTGCATTGCAGGAGTTTGTTATTACCTAAGGAATGGAAGAGCCCTCTGTTCAATGCAGTTGTTTTCCTTTACATAAGGAATGGATGATCCCTCTGGGCCAGGCAGGTATTGACCTTTACATAAGGAATGGATGATCCCTCTGTGCAATGCAGGTGTTGACCTTTAACTAAGGAACGGAAGATCCCGTGTTCAATGCAGGTGTTGATCGTTACCTAAGGAATTGATGATCCCTCTGTGCAACGTGGGTGTTCACATTTACATCAGGAATGAATGATCCCTCTATTAAAGGCAGGTGTTTATCTTTACGTAAGGAATGGATGATACCTCTGTTCAATGCAGGCGCTTAAGTTTATGTAAGGAAGGGGGTGATCCCTCTGTGCATTGCAGGTGTGTCCTATTACCTATGGAATGGAAGAAGGCTACGTTCAATGCTGGTGTTTACCTTTACCTAAGGAAAGGATGATTCCTCTGTGCGAATGGAGGTGTTTATATTAATCTAATTAATGGAATATCCCTCTGTGTATTGCAGGTATTGTCCTTTACCTAAGGAATGGATGAACCTTCTGTGCAATGCAGGTGTTGATCTTTACTTAAGGAATAGATGATCCCTCTGTTCAATGCAGGTGTTTACTGTTATCTAAGGATTGGATGATTCCTCTGTTCAATGCAGGTGTTTACCATTACCTAAGGAATGGATGTTCCCTCTGTGAAATGCAGGTGTTTACCTTTACCTAAGGAATGGGATGATCCCCCTGTTCAATGCAGGTGTTTATCATTACCTAAGGCGTAGATGATCCCTCTGTTCAATGCAGGTGTTTACCATTACCTTAGGAATGGATGATCCCTTTGTTCAGTGCAGTGGTTTATGTTTATGTAAGGTTTGGGATGATCTCTCTGTGCATTCAAGGTGTTTACTATTACCTAAGGATTGGAAGATGCCTATGTTCAATGCTGGTGTTTACTTTTACCTAAAGAATGGGTGATCCCTTTGTGCAATGGAAGTGTTTACCTTTACATAAGGGGTGGGATGATCCCTCTGTTCATTGCAGGTATTGAACTTTACCTAAGGAATACATGATCCCTCTGTTCATTGTATGTGTTTACCGTTATCTAAGGAATGGATGATTCCTGTGTTCAATGTAGGTGTTTACCTTTACATAAGGAATGGATGATACCTCTGTTCAACGCAGGTGTTTACCTTTACCTAAAGAAGGATGATCTCTCTGCTCAACACAGGTTTCTATTTTACTTAAAGAATGCATGATCCTTCTGTGCAATGAAGCTGTTTGCCCTTATCTATGGAATGGATGATCCCCCTGTGCAATGCAGGTGTTTACTATACCTAAGGAATGGAAGATGCCTCTGTTCAATGCAGGTGTTTTCCTTTACCAAAGGAATGGATGTTCCCTGTGTGCAATGCAGGTGTTCACCTATTACCTAAGGAATTGATGACCCCTCTGTGCAAGGCAGGTGTTTACCTTTCCCTAAGGAATGGATGATCCATCTGTTCCATGGAGGTGTTTAAGTTTATGTACAGAATGGGAGGATCCCTCTGTGCATTACAGGTGTTTACGATGACCTAAGGAATGGAAGATACCTAAGTTCAATGCTGGTGTTTACCTTTACCTAAGGAATGGATGATCCTTCTGTGAAATGCTGGTGTTATACTTTATCTGAGGTGTAGATGATCCCTCTGTTCAATTCAGGAGTTTACCGTTATCAAAAAATGGATGATTCCTCTTTTCGATGCAGGGGTTTACCATTACCTAAGGAATGGATGATCCCTCTGTGCAATGCTGGTGTTTACATTTACCTAAGGAATGGTATGATCCCTTTGTGCAATGCAGGTGTTGAACTTTACTAAGGAATTGATGATCCCTCGGTTCAATGCAGGTATTTACCATTATCTGAGAAATGGATGATCGCTCTCTTCAATGCAGGTGTTTACAGTTACCTAAGGAATGGATGATCCATCCTTGCAATACAGGTGTTTACCTTTACCTATGGAATGGATGATCCCTCTGTGCAATGCAGGTGTTGATCTTTACCTAACGAATGGATGATGCCTCTGTTCAGTGCAGGTGTTTACTTTGATGTAAGGAATGGGATGATCCCTCTGTGCATTGCAGGTGTTTACTATTACCAAAAGGGATGGAACATCCCTTTGTGCTCAATGTGGTGTTGACTTTAACCTAAGGAATGGATGATCCCTCTGTTCAATGTAGGTGTTGAACTTTACCTAAGGGATAGATGACTCCTTTGTTCAATGAGGTGTTGTCTTTATCTAAAGAATGGATGATCCCTCTGTGCAATGCAGGCATTTACTATACCTAAGGAATGGAAGATCCCTATGTTCAATGCACGTGTTTAACTTTACCAAAGGAATGGATGTTGCCTTTGTGCAATGCAGGTTTTTACCTTTACATCAGGAATGGATGATCCCTCTGGGCCTGGAAGGTGTTGACCTTTACCTAAGTAATAGATGATTCCTCATTTCTTTGCAGTTGTTGACCTTTACCTAAGGAATGGATGATCCCTCCATTCAATTCAGGTGTTGATCTTTACGTACTGAATGCATGATCCCTCTGTGCAATGCAGGTGTTCACCTATTACCTAAGGAATGGATGATCCTCTGTGCAAGGCAGGTGTTTACCTTTCCTTAAGGAATGGATGATGCCTGTGTTTACATTTATGTAAGGAATGGTGTGATACCTCTGTGTATTGCAGGTGTTTACTATTACCTAAGGAATGGAAGATACCTATATTCAATGCTGGTGTTTACCTTTACGTAAGGAATGGATGATCCCTCTGTGCAATGCAGATGTTTACCTTTACCTATGGAATATATGATCCCTCTGTGCAATGGAGGTGTTGATCTTTACCTAAAGAATGGATGATCCCTCTGTGCATTGCATGTATTTACTATTACCAAAGGAATGGAATATGCCTATATTCAATGCAGGTGTTGATCTTTATCTAAGGAATGGATGAGCCCTCTGTGCAATGCAGGTGTTCACCTCTTACCTAATGAATGGATTATCCCTCTGTGCAAGGCAGGTGTTTACCTGTACCTATGCAATGGACTAGCCCTCTGTTCAATGCAGGTGTTCAAGTTTTTGTAAGGAATGGGATGATCCCTCTGTACATTGCTGGTGTTTACTATTACCAAAGCAATCAAAGATGCCTATATTCAATGTGGGTGTTTACTTTTCCCTATGGAAAGGATGATCCTTCTGTGCAATGGAGGTGTTTACCTTTACCTAAGGAATGGAAGATCCCTCTGTTCAATGCAGGTGTTTACCGTTAGGCAAGGAATGGATGATCTCTCTGTGCAATGCAGGTGTTTACCTTTACCTCAAGAATGGATGATCCCTCTGTGCAATGCAGGTGTTGATCTTTACCTAAGGAATAGATGATCCCTCTGTTCAATGCAGGTGTTTACTGTTATCTAAGGAATGGGTTATCCCTCTGTTCAATGTAGGTGTTTACCATTACATAAGGAATGGATGATGCCTCTGTGCAATGCAGGTGTTTAACTTTACCTAAGGAATAGATGATCCATATGTGCAAGGCAGGTGTTGACCTTTACCTATGGAATGGGATGATCCCTCTCTGTAATGCAGGTGTTGATCTTTAGCTAAGGAACAGATGGGCCCTCTGTTCAAGGCAGGTGTTTACCGTTATCTAAGGATTGGATGATCCCTCTGTTCAATGCAGGTGTTTACCGTTACCTAAAGAATGGATGATCCCTTTGTGCAATGCACGTGTTGATATATACCTAAGGAAAAGATGATCCCGCTGTTCAATGCTGGTGTTTTCCTTTCCAAAATAAGGGATGATAACTCTGTTCAACGCAGGTGTTTACCTTTACCTAATTAAGGATTATTCCTCTATTCAACGCAGGTTTCTACCTTTACTTAAGGAATGAATAATCCCTCTGTGTAATTCAGGTATTTACCCATAACTAAGGAATGGATGATCCCTCTGTGCATTGCAAATGTTTACATTTACCTTAGGAGTGAATGATCCTTCTGTGCATTGCAGGTGTTTACCCTTATCTAAAGAATGGATGATCCCTCTGTGCAATGCAGGTGTTTCCCCTTACCTAAGGAATGGAAGATCCCTCTGTCCAATGCAGGTGTTTACTTTACCAAGTGAATGGATGTTCCCTGTGTGCAATGCAGGTGTTTACCTTTGTATAAGGAATGGATGATCCCTCTGTGCAATGCAGGTGTTGACCTTTACCAAAGGAATGGATGATCCCTGTGTTGAATACAGGTGTTTACCTTTACTAAAGGAATGGATGATCCCTCTATTCCATGCAGGTGTTTACGTTTGTGTAAGGAATGGGATGATCCCTCCGTGCATTGCACGTGTTTACTATTACTAAGGAATTTAAATTGCTTATGTTCAATGCTGATGTTTACATTTACCTAAGGAAAGGATGATTCCTCTGTGCAGTGGAAGTGTTTATCTTTACCTAATGAATGGAAGATCCCTCTGTGCAATGCAGGTGTTGTCCTTTACCTAAGCAATGGATGATCCTTCTGTGAAATGCAGGTGTTGATCTTTACCTAAGGAATGCATGATCCCTCTGTGCAATGCACGTGTTGATCTTTACATAAGGAATAGATGATCCCTCTGTTCAATGCAGGTTTTTACTATTACCTAAGGAATGGATGATCCCTCTGTTCAATGCAGGTGTTTACAGTTACCTAAGGAATGGACAATCCGTCTGTGCAATGCAGGTGTTTACCTTAAGCTAAGGGATGGATGATCCCATTGTGCAATGCAGATGTTTACCTTTAACTAATGAAAGGGATGATCCCTCTTTT
This sequence comes from Orientallactaga sibirica, assembly GCA_036365145.1. Taxonomy (NCBI): domain Eukaryota; kingdom Metazoa; phylum Chordata; class Mammalia; order Rodentia; family Dipodidae; genus Orientallactaga; species Orientallactaga sibirica. Next base: position 117,246 of record JAEOAD010000798.1, on the reverse strand, counting down.
CAACGCATGTGTGTATATGTGGTTACTATTACCTTAGGAATGGAAGATCCCTCTGTTCAATGAAGGTGTTAGCCTTTACCTAAGGAATGGATGTTCCCTGTGTGCAATGCAGGTTTTTACCTTTACATAAGGAATGGACGATCCCTCTGTGCAGGCAGGTGATGACATTTACCTTAGTAATGGATGATACACCGGTGCACTGCAGGTGTTTATTATTACCTAGGAATGTAAGATGCCTAAGTTCAATGCTGGTGTTTACCTTTATCTAAGGAAAGGATGAATCCTGTGTTCAAGGCAGGTATTTACAGTTACCTAAGGAATGAATTATCTTTCTGTGCAAAGCAGGTGTTTACCTTTACATACAGAATGGATGATCCCTCTGAGCATGCAGTTGCTTCCTTTACCTAAGGAATGGGATGATCCCTCTGTGAAATGCAGGTGTTGATCTTTACCTAAGGAATAGATGATCCCTCTGTTCAAGGCAGGTTTTCACTGTTACCTAAGGAATGGATGAACCCTCTGTTCAATGCAGGTGTTTACCATTACCTACGGAATGGATGATACCTCTGTTGAACACAGGTGTCTACCTTTACCTAAAGAAGGCTGATCCTTCTGTTTAACGCAGGTTTCTACCTTTACTTAAGGGAAGGATGATCCCTCTGTGCAAGTCAGGTGTTTACCTTTACCTAAGAAATGGATGTTCCCTCTGTGCATTGCAGGTGTTTACACTTACCTAAGGAATGGACAATCCCTCTGTGCATTTCAGGTGTTTACTACTACCTAAGGAATGGAAGATCCCTCTGTTCAAGGCAGGTGTTTACCTTTCCAAAGAATGGATGTTCCCTGTGTGCAATGCAGGTGTTTACCAATACCTAAGGAATGGATGATCCCTCTGTGCTATGCAGGTGTTTACCTTTACCGAAAGAATGGATGAACCCTCTGTGCAATGAAGGTGTTGATCTTTACCTAAGGAATAGATGAGCCATCTGTTCAATGCAGATGTTTACCGTTATCTAAGGAATGGGATCATCCCTCTGTGCAATGCAGGTGTTGATCCTTACCTAAGGAATGGATGATCCCTCTGTGCAATGCAGGTGTTCACCTTTACATAAGGAATGGATGATCCCTCTGTGCAAGGCAGGTGTTTACCTTTACCTATGAAATGGGTGATCCCTCTGTTCAATGAAGGTGTTTACCTTTACCTAAGAAATGGATGATATGTCTGTTCAATGCAGGTGTTTTCCTTTACCTAAGGAATGGGATGATCCCTCTGTGTATTGTAGGTGTTTACTATTACCAAAGGAATGGAAGATGGCTATGTTCAATGTTGGTGTTCACCTTTACCTAAGAAATGGATGATCCCTCTGTTCGATGCAGGTGGTACCGTTATCTAAGGAATGGATGATCCCTCTGTTCAATGCAGGTGTTTACAGTTACCTAAGGAATATATGATCACTCTGTGCTATCCAGGTTTTTACCTTTACCCAAGGAATAGGTGATCCCTCTCTTCGATGCTGGTGTTTAACGTTATCTAAGGAATGGATCGTCCCTCTGTTCAATGCAGGTGCTTGACATTATCTAAGGAATGAATGATCCCTCTGTTCAATGCAGGTGTTTACAGTTACCTAAGGAATGGATGATCCCTCTGTGCAACGCAGGTATTTAGCTTTACCTAAGGAATGGATGATCCCTCTGTTCAATGCAGGTGTTTACCATTATCTAAGGAATGGGTGATCACTCTGTTCAATGCAGGTGTTTACCATTACATAAGGAATGGATGATGCCTTTGTTCAATGCAGGTGTCAATATTTACCTAAGGAATACATGATCCCTCTGTTCAATGCAGGTGTTTACCAATATCTAAGGAATGGGTGAAACCTCTGTTCAATGCAGGTGTTCACCATTACATAAGGAATGGATGATGCCTCTATGCCATGCAGGTGTTTAACTTTACCTAAGGAATAGATGATCCATATGTCCTATGCAGTTGTTGAATTTCACTTAAGGAATGGAATGATCCCTCTGTGCAATGCAGGTGTGTATCTTTACCTAAGGAATATATGATCCCTCTGTTGAATGCAGGTGTTTACCGTTTTCTAAAGAATGGATGATACCTCTATGCAATGCAGGTGTTGATCTTTACATTAGGAATAAATGAGCCCTCTGTTCAATGCAGGTGTTTACTGTTAAATAAGGAATGTATGATCCTTCTGTTCAAAGCAGGTGTTTACAGTTACCTAAGGAATGGATGATCCCCCTGTGCAATGCAGGTGTTTAACTTTAAAGAAGGAATGGGGTGATCCCTCTGTCCAATGTAGGTGTTGATCTTTACCTAAGGAATACATGATCCCTCTGTTCAATGTAGGTGTTTACCTTTACCTAAGGAATGGGATGGTCCCCCTGTGCAATGCAGGTGTTGATTTTTACCTAAGGAATGGATGATTCCTCTGTTCAATACAGGTGTTTACCATTATCACAGGAATGGATAAATCTTCAGTTCAATGCAGTTGTTAACCATTATCTAAGGAATGGATGATCCCTCTGTTCAATGCAGGTGTTTACCATTACATAAGGAATGGTTTTTCCCTATGTATTATGCAGGTGTTTACCTTTACCTAAGGAATGGGATGATCCCTCTGTGCAATGCAGGTGTTGATCTTTGGCAAAGGCATATATGTCCCCTCTGTTCAATGCTGTTGTTTACTGTTATGTAAGGAATGGATGATACATCTGTTCAATGCAGGCCTTTACAGTTACCTAAGGAATGGATGATCCCTCTGTACAATGCAGGTGTTTACCTTTACCTAAGGAATGGCTGGTCCCTATGCTCAATGCAGGTGTTTAACTTTTCCTAAGGAATGGGATGATCCTTCTGTGCTATGCAGGTGTGTATCTTTGCCTAAGGATTATATGATCCATTTGTTCAATGCAGGTGTTCACTGTTTTCTAAAAAATGGATGATCCCTCTGTGCAATGCAGGTGTTGATCTTTACCTAAGGAATAAATGAGCCCTCTTTTCAATGCAGGTGTTTAGTGTTATCTAAGGAATGGATGATCACTCTGTGCAATGCAGGTGTTCACTGTTATCTAAGAAATGGATGATTCTTCTGTGTAGTGCAGGTGTTTAACTTTACCTAAGTAATGGGATTATCTCCTGGTGCAATGCAGGTGTTGATCTTTACCTAAGGAATTGATGATCCCTCTGTTCAATGCAGGTGTTTACCGTTATCTCTGGAATGGATTACACCTCTGTGCAATGCAGATGTTGATCTTTCCCTAAGGAATAAATGAGCCATCTGTTCAATGCAGGTGTTTACCATTATCTAAGGAATTGATGATCCCTCTGTTCAATGTTAGTATTTACAGTTACCTAAGGAATGGATTATCCCCCTGTGCATTTCAGGTGTTTGTTTACCTTTACCGAAGGAATGGATGATCCCTCTGTGCAATGCAGCACTTTACCTTTATCTAAGGAATGGATGATCCCTCTGTGCAATGCAGGTGTTTACCATAACATAAGGAATGAATGATCAATCTGTTCAATGCAGGTATTTACCTTTACCTAATGAAGGGATGATCCCTCTGTGCAATGCGGGTGTTTACAATGATCTAAGGAGTGGATGATCCTTCTGTTCAATGCAGGTGTTTCCCATTATCTAAGGAATGGATGATCACTCTGTTCAATGCAGGTGTTTACTGATATTTAAAAATGGGTGCTCCTTCAGTTCAATGCAGGTGTTTACCATTACATAAGGAATGGAGTATGCCTCTGTGCAATGCAGGTGTCGATGTTTACCTAAGGTATAGATGATCCCTCTCTTCATTGCAGGTGTTTACCGATATCTAAGGAATGGGTGATCCCTCTGTTCAATGCAGGGGTTTACCATTACATAAGGAATGGATGATGCCTCTGTGCAATGCAGGTGTTTAACTTTACCTAAGGAATAGATGATCCATATGTCCAATGCAGTTGTTGACGTTTACCTAAGGAATGGGATGATCCCTCTGTGCAATGCAGGTGTGTATCTTTACCTAAGGAATATATGATCCCTCTGTTGAATGCAGGTGTTTACCGTTTTCTAAAAATGGATGATCCCTCTGTGCAATGCAGGTGTTGAACTTTACCTAAGGAATAAATGAGCCCTCTGTTCAATGCAGGCGGTTGCCATAAAATAAGGAATGGATGATCCTTCTATTCAAAGCAGGTGTTTAGAGTTACCTGTGGAATGGATGATCCCCCTGTGCAATGCAGGTGTTTACCTTTAACGAAGGGATGGATGATCCCTCTGTGCAATGCAGGTATTTACTGTTACCGACGGAATGGGGTAATCTCTCTCTCCAATGCAGGTGTTCATCTTTACCTAAGGAATAGATGATCCCTCTGTTCAATGCAGGTGTTTACCATTATCTAAGGAATGGATGATCCCTCTGTTCTATGCAGGTGCTTACAGTTACCTAAGGAATGGAAAATCACTCTGTACAATGCAGGGGTTTACCATTATTTAAAAAATGGATGATCCCTCTGTGTAGTGCAGGTGTTTACCTTTGAAATGCAGGTGTTGATCTTTACCGAAGGAATGGGATGATCCCCCTGTGCAACGCAGCTGTTGCTCTTTACCTACAGAATCGATCATGCCTCTGTTCAACGCAGGTGTTTACCTTTACATTAGGAATGGGGTGATCACCCTGTGCAATGCAGGTGTTGATCTTTACCTAAGGAATAGATGATCCTTCTGTTCAATGCAGGTGTTAACCATTATCTAAGGAATGGGTGATCCCTCTGTTCAATGCAGGTGTTTACCATTACATAAGGAATGGATGATCCTCTGTTCAATGCAGGTGTTTACTGTTATCTAAGGAATGGATGATCCCTCTGTTCAATACAGGTGTTTACAGTTACCTAAGGAATGGATGATCCCTCTGGGCAATGCAGGTGTTGCTCTTTATCTAAGGAATAGATGATCCCTCTGTTCAATGCTGCTATTTATCGTTATCTAATGAATGGATGAGCCCTCTGTTCAATGCTGCTATTTATCGTTATCTAATGAATGGATGAGCCCTCTGTTCAATGCAGGTGTTTAACGTTATCTAAGGAATGGATAATCCCTCTGCTTAATGCAGGTGTTTACAGTTACCTAAGGAATGGATGATCCCTCTTTGCAATGCAGGTGTTTACCTTTCTCTAAGGAAGGGATGATCCTTCTGTTCAATGCAGGTGTTTACCTTTTCCTAAGGAATGGGATGATCCCTCTGTGCAATGTAGATGTTGTTCTCTACCTAAGGAATAGATGATCCCTCTGTTCAATGCAGGTGTTTACTGTTATCTAAGGAATGGATGATCCCTTTGTTCAATGCGGGTGTTTTCCTTTTACAAGAATGGATGATACCTCTGTTCAACGCAGATGTATACCTTTACCTAAATAAGGATGATCCCTCTGTTCAACACAGGTTTCTACCTTTACTTATGGAATGGATGATCCCTCTGTGCAATTCAGGTGTTTATTCATACCTAAGGAATGGATGATTCCTCTGTGCATTGCAGATGTTTACATTTACATAAGGAATGGATGATCCCTCTGTGCATTGCAGGTGTTTACGTTTACCTTAGGAATGGATGATCCTTCTTTTCATTGCAGGTGTTTACCCTTACCTAAGGAATGGATGATCCCTCTGTTCAATGCAGGTGCTTACCTTTACCAAATGAATGGATGTTCCCTGTGTGTAGTGCAGTTGTTTACTATTACATAGGGAATGGATGATCCATGTAGCCCAGGCAGGTGTTGACATTTACTTAAGGAATGGATGATCCCTCTGTGCAATGCAGGTGTTGAACTTTACCAAAGGAATTGATGATTCCTGTATTCAATGCAAGTGTTTACCTTTACCTAAGGAATGGATGATCCCTCTATTCCATATAGGTGTTTACGTTTATGTGAGGAATGGGAAGATCCCTCCGTGCATTGCAGGTGTTTACTATTACTAAGGAATGCAAGATGCATATGTTCAATTCTGGTGTTTACTTTTACCTAAGGAAAGGATTATTCCTCTGTGCAATGGAGGTGTTTATCTTTACCTAATGAATGGAAGATCCCTCTGTGCAATGCAGGTGTTGTCCTTAACCTATGGAATGGATGATCCTTCTGTGCAATGCAGGTATTGACCTTAACCTAAGGAATGGATGATCCCTCTGTGCAATGCACGTGTTGATCTTTACCTAAGGAATGGATGATCCCTCTGTTCAATGCAGGTGTTTACCATTACATAAGGAATGGTTTTTCCCTATGTATTATGCAGGTGTTTACCTTTACCTAAGGAATGGGATGATCCCTCTGTGCAATGCAGGTGTTGATCTTTGGCAAAGGAATATATGTCCCCTCTGTTCAATGCTGTTGTTTACCGTTAAGTAAGGAATGGAGGATCCCTCTGTTCAATGCATGTTTTTACCATTACCTAAGGAATGGATGATCCCTCTGTGTAATGCAGGTGTTTAACTTTACCTAAGGAATGGATGATCCCTCTGTGCAATGCAGGTGTTTACTTTAACCTAAGGAATGGATGATCCCTCTATTCCATTCAGGTACTTACATTTATGTATGGAATGGGCAGATCCCTCCGTGCATTACAGGTGTTTACTATTACTAAGGAATGCAAGTTGCCTATGTTCAATGCTAGTGTTAACCTTTATCTAAGGAAAGGACGGAGGTGTTTATGTTTACCTAATGAATGGAAGAACCTTCTGTGCAATGCAGATGTTGTCCTTTACCTAAGGAATGGATGATCCCTCTGTGCAATGCAGGTATTGACCTTAACCTAAGGAATTGATGATACTTCTGTGAAATGCATGTGTTCACCTTTCCCTAAGGAATGTATTATCCTTATTTGCAAACAGGTGTTATGGAATGGATAATCCATCTGTGCAATTCAGGTGTTTACTCATACCTAAGGAATGGATGATCCCTCTGTCCATTGCAGGTGTTTACGTTTACATAAGGAATGGATGATCCCTCTGTGCATTGCAGGTGTTTACCATTACATAAGGAATGGATGATCCCTCTGTGCAGTGTAGGCATTTACCTTTACCTAAGGAATGGGAAGATCCCTCTGTGGAATGCAGTTGTTGATCTTTACCTAAGGAATAGATGATCCCTCTGTTCAATGCAGGTGTTTACCGTTATCTCAGGAATGGATGATCCCTCTGTTCAATGCAAGTGTTTACCATTATCTAAGGAATGGGTTATCCCTCTGTTCAATGCAGGTGTTTACCATTACATAAGGAATGGATGATCTCTCTGTGCAATGCAGGTGTTTACCCTTACCTAAGAATGGATGTTCCCTATGTGCAATGCAGGTGTTTATTTGACCTAATAAATTGGATGATACCTCTGTGCAACGCAGGTGTAGATCTTTACCTTAGGAATAGATGTGCCATCTGTTCAATGCAGTTGTTTATGGTTATCTAAGGAATGGATGATCCCTCTGTTCAATACATGTGTTTACAGTTACCTAAGGATGGATGATCCCTCTGGGCAATGCAGGTGTTGATCTTTACCTAACGAATAGATGAGCCATCTGTTCAATGCTGCTGTTTATAGTTACCTAAGGAATGGATGATCCCTCTGGGCAATGCAGCCATTGATCTTTACCGAAGGAATAGTTGAGCCCTCTGTGCCATGCAGTTGATCATTAACTAAGGAATTGATGAGCCCTCTGTTCAATGCAGGTGATTAACGTTATCTAAGGAATGGATGATCCCTCTGTTTAATGCAGGTGTTTACAGTTACCTAAGGAATGGATGATCCCTCTGTGAAATGCAGGTGTTTACCATTATCTAAGGAATGGATGATCCTTCTGTTCAATGCAGGTGTTTACCATTATCTAAGGAATGAATGATCACTCCTTTCAATGCAGGTGTTTATCTTTACCTAAGGAATTGATGATCCCTCTGTGCAATGCATGTGTTCACCTTTCCCTAAGGAATGGATTATCCTTCTGTGCAAGCAGGTGTTTACGTTTATGTATGGAATGGGATGATCCCTCTGTGCATTGCAGGTTTTTACTATTATCTGAGGATTGGAAGATGCCTTTGTTCATTGCTGGTTTTTACCTTTACCTAAGGAAAGAATGATTCGTCTATGAAATGCAGGTGTTGCCCTTTACCTAAGGAATGGATCATCCTTTTGTGCCATGCAGGTGTTTACCTTTACCTAAGGAATGGATGATCCTTTTGTGCATTGCAGATGTTTACTATTACCTAAGGAATGGAAGATCCCTCTGTTCAATGCAGGTGTTTATCGTTATCTAAGAAATGGATGATCCTTCTGTTCAATGCAGGTGTTTACCATTACCTAAGGAATGGATGATACTTCTGTGCATTGCACGTGTTTACATTTACCTTAGGAATGGATTATCCCTCTGTGCATTGCAGATGTTTACTATTACCTAAGGAATATAAGATCCCTCTGTTCAATGCAGGTGTTTATCATTATCTAAGATATGGATGATCCTTCAGTTCAATGCAGGTGTTTACCATTACCTAAGGAATGGATGATCCCTCTGTGCATTGCACGTGTTTACATTTACCTTAGGAATGGATGATCCATCTGTGCATTGTAGATGTTTACTATTACCTAAGGAATGGAAGATCCTCTGTTCAATGCAGGTGTTTATCGTTATCTAAGAAATGGATGATCCTCCTGTTCAATGCAGGTGTTTACCCTTACCAAAGAATGGGTGATCCCATTGTGCAATGCAGGTGTTTACCTTTAACTAAGGAATGGATGATCCCTCTTTGCAATTCTGGTGTTTAACTTACCTAAGGAATGGAATGATCCCTCTCTGCACTGCAGGTGTTGATGTTTACCTAAGGAATAGATGATCCTTCTGTTCAATGCAGGTGTTTACCATTATCTAAGAAATGGATGATCCTACTGTTCAATGCAGTTGTTTACCGTTACCTAAGGAATGGGTGATCCCATTGTGCAATGCAGGTGTTTACCTTTAACGAAGGAATGGATGATCCCTCTTTGCAATTCTGGTGTTTACCTTTACCTAAGGAATGGAATGATCCCTCTCTGCCCTGCAGGTGTTGATCTTTACCTAAGGAATAGATGATCCATCTGTTCAATGCAGGTGTTTACCTTTATATAACGAATGGATGATCCCTCGGTTCAATGCAGGTGTTTACCATTACCTAAGGAATGGATGATGCCTCTGTGCAATGCAGGTGTTTATCTTTACCTAAGGAATAGATGAACCCTCTGTTCAATGCAGGTGTTTACCGATATCTATGGAATGGTTGATACCTCCGTTCATCGCCGGTATTTACCTTTACCTAAAGAAGGATAATCCCTCTGTTCAATGCAGGTTTCTACCTTTACTTAAGGAATGGATGATCCTTCTGTTCAATGCAGGTGTTTACAGTTACCTAAGGAATGGATGATCCCTCTGTGCAATGCAACTTTTCAGCTTTACCTAAGGAAGGGATGATGCCTCTGTGCATTGCAGGTGCTTATATTTGTCTTAGGAATGGATGAACCCTCTGTGCATTGCAGTTGTTTTATATTACCTAAGAAATGGATGTTCCCTGTGTGCAGTGCAGGTGTTTAACTTTACATAAGGAATGGGTGATCCCTCTGGGCCAGGCAGGTGTTGCCCCTTACCTAAGGAATGGATGATCCCTCTGTGCAATGCAGGTATTTACCATTACATAAGGAATGGATGATCCCTCTGTTCAATGCAGGTGTTTACTATTACATAAGGAATGGATGATCTCTCTGTGCAATGAAGGTGTTTACTTTTACCTAAGGAAACGATGATCCTCTGTGCAATGCAGGTGTTGATCTTTACCTAAGGTATAGATGATCGCTCAGTTCAATGCAGGTGTTAACAGTTACCAAAGGAATGGATGATCCCTGTGTTCAATGCAGGTGTTTCCCGTTATCTAAGGAATGTATGATCCCTCTGATCACTGCAGGTGTTTCCATTACCTAAGTCACGGATGATCCCTCTGTGCAATGCTGGGTTTACTGTTACCTAAGGAATGGATGATCCCTCTGTTCAATGCAGGTGTTTACCATGACCTAAGGAATGGATGATCCCTCTGTGCAATGCAGGTGTTTACCTTTACCTAAGGAAAGCGTTAATCCCTCTGTGAAATGCAGGTTTTGATCGTTACCTAAGGAATAGGTGATCCCTCTGTTCAATGCAGGTGTTTACCGTTATCTAAGGAATGAATAATCCCTCTGTTCAATGTAGGTGTTTACAGTAACCTAAGGAATGGATGATCCCTCTCTGCAATACAGGTGTTTACCTTTACCATAAGGAATTCATGATCCCTCTGTGCAATGCAGGTGTTGATCTTTACCTAAAGAATGCAAGGTCCCTCTGTACAATGCAGGTGTTGACCTTTACATAAGGAATGAATGATCCCTCTGTTCAATGCAGGTGTTCACCTCTTACCTAAGGAATGGATGATCCCTCTGTGCAATGCAGGTTTTTGTCTTTACCTAAGGAATGGTTGATCCTTCAGTTCCATGCAGGTGTTTAAGTTTACGTAAGAAATGGGATGATTCCTCCATCCACTGCAGGTGTTTACTATTACCTGAGGAATGGAAGAAGCCTATGTTCAATGCTGGAGTTTACCTTTACCTAAGGAAAGGATGATTCCTCTGTGCTGTGGAGGTGTTTATCTTTACCTAATGAATGGAAGATCCCTCTGTGCAATGTAGGTGTTGTCCTTTACCTAAGGAATTGATGATCCTTCTGTGCAATGCAAATGTTGAATTTTACTTAAGGAATTGATGGTCCCTCTGTGAAATGCAGGTGTTGATCTTAACCTAAGAAATAGATGATCCCTCGGTTCAATGCAGGTGTTTACTGTTATCTAAGGATTGGATGATTCATCTGTTCAATGCAGGTATTTACCTTTATCTAAGGATTTAATGACCCCTCTGTTCAATGTAGGTGTTTACCATGACCTAAGGAAAGGGATAATCCCTCTGTGAAATGCAGGTGTTGATCTTTACCTAAGGAGTAGGTGATCCCTCTGTTCAATGCAGGTGTTTACAGTTACCTAAGGAATGGATTATCCCTCTCTGCAATACAGGAGTTTACATTTACCATAAGGAATTGATGATCCCTCTGCGCAATGCAGGTATTTAGCTTTACCTAAGGAATGGGATGACTCCCCTGTGCAATGCAGGTGTGGATCTTTACCTAAGGAATAAGTGATCCCTCAGTTCAATGCAGGTGTTTACCATTATCTAAGGAATGGATGATCCCTTTGTTCAATGCAGTTGTTTTCTTTCATGTAAGGAGTGGGATGATCCCTCTGCATTGCAGGTGTTTATTATTACCTAAGGAATGGAAGATGCCTATGTTCAATGCTGGTGTTTACCTTTACCTGAGGAATGGATGATCAATCTGTGCAATGCAAGTGTTTAACTTTACCTAAGGAATGGGATGATCCCACTGTGCAATGCAGGTGTTGATCTTTACCTAAGGAATATATGATCCCTCTGTTCAATGCAGGTGTTTACCGTGGAATGGATGATCCCTCTTTTCAATGGAGGTGTTTACCTTTGCCTAAGGAATGAATGATACTTCTGTTCAACGCAGCTGTTTACGTTTACCTAAAGAAGGATGATCCCTCTGTTCAACGCAGGTTTCTACCTTTACTTAAGGAATTGATGAATCCTCTGTGCAATGTAGGTGTTTAACATTACCTAAGGAAGGAATGAGCCCTCTATGCATTGCAGGTGTTGATCTTTACCTAAAGAATAGATGATCCCTCTCTTCAACGCAGATGTTTACCGTTATGTAAGGAATGGATGATCCCTCTGTTCAATGCCGGTGTTTACTTTTCCCTAAGGAATGGATGATCCATCTGTGCAATGCAGATGTTTACTTTTACCTAAGGAATGGATGATCCTTCTGTGCAATGCAGGTGTTTACCTTTACCTACCGAATGGCATGATTCCTCTGTGCAATGCAGGTTTTCATGTTTACCTAAGGAATAGATGATCCCTCTGTTCAATGCAGGTGTTTACAGTTACCTAAGGAATGGATGATTCCTCTTTGCAATGCAGGTTTTTAGCTTTACCTACGGAATCGATGATCCCTCTGTGCATTGGAGGTGTTTACTATTACCTAAGGAATGAAAGATCCCTGTGTTCAATGCAGGTGTTTTCCTTTACAAAAGGAATGGATGTGAAACGTAGGTGTTTACCTTTACATAAGGAATGGATGATCGCTATGGGCCAGGAAGATGTTGACCTTTACCAAAAGAATGGATGATCCCTCTGTGTAATGCAGTTGTTGACCATTATCTTAATAATGGATGACACCTCTGTGCAATCCAGGTGTTTACCATTACCTAAGGAATGGATGATCCCTCTGTGCAATGCAGGTGTTGATCTTCACCTAAAAATAGATGATCTCTCTGTTCATCTTAGGTGTCTACATTTACCTAAAGAAGGATGATCCCTCTCTTCAAACCAGGGTTCTACCTTTACTTAAGGAATGGTTGATCCTCCTGTGAAATGCAGGTTTATACCCTTATCTAAGGAATAGAAATCCCTCTGTGCATTGTAGGTGTTTACACTTACCTTCAGAATGGATGATCCCTCTGTGCATTGCAAGTGTTTACTATTACCTAAGGAATGGATGTTACTTGTGTGCAATGCAGGTGTTTACCTTTACATGACGTATCGATGATCCTTCTGGGACAGGCAGGTGTTGAACTTTACCTAAGGAATGGATGATCCCTCTGTTCAATGCAGGTGTTGATCTTTACTTAAGGAATGGATGATCCCTCTGTGCAATGCAGGTGTTGTCCTATACCTAAGGAATGGATGACCCCTCTGTGCAAAACAGGTGTTGACCTTTACCTACGGAATATATGACCCCTCTGTTCAATGCAGACGTATACCTTTACCTAAGGAGTGGATAATCCCTCTGTTCAATGCAGGTGTTTACCATCATCTAAAGAATGTATGATCCTTCTGTTCAATGAAGGTGTTTACATTTACCTAAGGAATGGATGATCCCTCTGTTTGCTGCAGGTGTTTACTATTACCTAAGGAATGGAAGATCCCTCTGTTCAATGCAGGTGTTTACCTTTAACAAAGGAACTGGTGTTCACTGTGTGCAATGCAGGTGTTTACCTTTACATAAGGAATGGATGATCCCTCTGTGCAATGCAGGTGTTCACCTTTACCTAAGGAATAGATGATCCCTGTGTTCAATGCAGGTGTTTACTCTTACCTAAAGAATGGATCATACAAGTGCAGTAGTGGCAATCAGCCATGGTGGGTAACCAACTGCTCTTGATTTGGCTAATAGATCCACTCAGTGGAATGGAACTCATTGCTGGAACTGGGAAATAAGTCAAAAACAAGGTACAAAAAATGACCTCAGTCTCCAAGATCAAGATACCACCAAATGTGGGCCAAAAGAGAGCCAACACATATAAATTTCCCTCCAAAACATAGATGGTCATCCCTTCTACCTAGTACTAACTTTTCTCTCCGATGGAGAATTTGCTTATCTTTTTTCAGGTGGACATCGAACCTGAAGGGAAGATCAGCTAACCACACCTCACCAGGGCCCCAGCTGAAACCATAGAACAATGCAGGGTAAGGGCAAGAGTTCAGCATTCATGGCGATCATGACACCAGCAAAAGGCTGAAGGAGATAAACACAGAGATCATCCAACTCCAACTAAGCCAGATATCCAGAGACACAGAGGCTCCCAAAACCACATCACTGAAGCAGAACTAAAATGACCCCAATGTGGCTCAGGGAAACTTGCGGAAGAGGGGGCAGAAAGATTGTTAGAGGCATAGTTGGGGCATTATGCACAGAGACTGGGGCCAACCCCCCAGAACTCTTAACTAACCTCACAATGCTTGACCCACATTCCCCATTGACAAGGGTCCCTTTGAAAGAGGGAGGACAGGGAGGAGGACAATGGAACCTTTACTATGAATGTAAAATAAAAATAATATAAATAAAAAAATATATATATATTAAAAAAAGAATGGATCATCCCTCTGTTCAATGCAGGTGTTCAACTTTACCTAAGGAATGTAAGATCCCTGTGTGCAATGCAGGTGTTTTCCTTTACCTAAGGAAGGGGATGATCCCTCTGTGCAATGAAAGTGTTGATCTTTACCTAAGGAATAGATGATTCCTCTGTTCAATGCAGGTGTGCACCATTATGTAAGGAATGTATGATCCCTCTGTTCAATGTGGGTGTTTCTGTTACCTAAGGAATGTATGATCCCTTTGTGCAATGCAGTTGTTTACCTTTAACAAAGGAATGGATGTTCCCTGTGTGCAATGTATATATTTACAGTTACATATGGAATGAATGATACCTCTGGGCCAGGCAGGTGTTGACCTTTACCTAAGGAATGGATTATCCCTCTGTGAAATGCAGGTCTTGACCTTTACCTAAGGAATAGATGATCCCTCTGTTCCATGCAGGTATTTACGTTTATTTAAGGAATGCGATGATCCCTCTGTACATTGCAGCTGTTTCCTATTACCTAAGTAATGGAAGGTACCTATGTTCAATGCTGGTGTTTACTTTTACCTAAGGAAATGATGATCTTTTGTGTAATGCAGGTGTTGACCTTTACCTAAGGAATGCGTGGTCCCTCTGTGAAATGCAGGTGTTTACCTTTACCTAAGGAATGGTATGATCCCTCTGTTCAATGCAGGTATTGATCTTTACCTAAGGAATTGATGATCCCACTTTTCAATGCAGGTGTTTACCATGATCTAAGGAATTGATAATCCCGCTGTGCATGGCAGGTGTTTACAATTGCCTTAGGAATGAATGATCCCTCCGTGCATAGTAGGCGTTTCCTATTACCTAAGGAATGGAAGATCCCTCTGTTCAATGCAGGTGTTTACCATTAACAAAGCAATGGATGTTCCTGTGTGCAATGCATGTATTTACAGTTACATAAAGAATGAGTGATCCCTCTGGATCAGGCAGGTGTTCACTTTACCTAAGGAATGGATGATCCCTCTGTGAAATGCAGCTGTTGATCTGTACCTAAGGAATAGATGATCCATCTGTTCAATGCAGGTGTTTACTGTTATCTAAGGATTGGATGATCCTTCCGTTCAATGCAGGCGTTTACCATTACCTAAGGTATGGATGATTCCTCTGTGCAATGCATGTGTTTACATTTATGTAAGGAATGGGATGGTCCCTCTTTTCAATGCAGGTGTTTACCTTTACCTAAAGAATGGATGATACCTCTGTTCAACGCAGGTGTTTACCTTTACTAAAGAAGGATTATCCATCTGTTCAACGCAGGTTTCTACATTTACTTACGGAATTGTTCATCCCTCTTTGCAATACAGGTGTTCACAAAAACCTAAGGAATGGATGATCCCTCTGTGCATTGCAGGTGTTTCCGTTTACCTAAGAAATGGTTGATCCCTCAGTGCATTGCAGGTGTTTACATTTACTTTAAGAATGGATGATACCTCTGTACGTTGCAGGTGTTTACTATTACCTAAGGAATGGAAGACCCCTCTGTTCAATGCATATGTTTATCTTTACATAAGGAATCGATCATCCCTCTGTGCCAGGCAGGTGTTGACCTTTACCTAAGGAATGGGTGATACCCCTGAGCAATGCAGGAGTTGACCTTTACCTAAGGAATGAAAGATCCCTCTGTTCAATGCAGGTGTTAATCTTTACCTAAGGAATGGATGATCTCTCTGTGCAAGGCCGGTGTTTACCTTTACCTAAGGAATGGAAGGTGCAGGTGTTTACGTTTATGTAAGGAATGGGATGATCCCTCTGTGCATTGCAAGTGTTTACTATTACATAAGGAATGGAAGAAGCCTATGTTCAATGCTGGTGTTTACTTTTACCTAAGGAAAGAATGATTCCACTGTGCAATGGAGGTGTTTATCTTTACCTAAAGAATGGAATATCCCTCTGTGTATTGCAGGTGTTGCCCTTTACCTAAAGAATGGATGATCCTTCTCTGAAAAGCAGGTGTTGACCTTTACCTAAGGAATGGATGATCTGTCTGTGCAATGCAGGTTTTGATCTTTACCTAAGGAATAGATAATCCCTCTGTTCAATGCAGGTGTTTACTGTTATCTGTGGATTGGCTGATCCCTCTGTTCAATGCAGGTGTTTACCATTACCTAAGGAATGAATGATCCCTCTGTGCAATGCAGGTGTTGACCTTTACCTAAGGAATGGGATGATCCCTCTGTTTAATTAAGGTGTTGACCTTTACCTAAGGAATAGATTATCCCTCTGTTCAATGCAGGTGTTTAACGTTATCTAAGGAATGGATGATCCCTTTGTTCAATGCAGTTGTTTACATTTATATAGGGAGTTTGATGATCCCTCTGTGCATTGCAGGTATTTACTATTGCTTATGGAATGGAAGATGCCTATGTTCAATGCTGGTGTTTACCTTTACCTGAGGAGTGGATGATCCCTCTGTGCAATGCAGGTGTTTACTTTACCTGAGGAATGGATGATTCCTCTGTGCAATGCAGGTGCTTAACTTTACCTAAGGAATGGGATGATCCTCCTGTGCAATGCAGGTGTTGATCTTTACCTAAGGAATAGATGATTCATCTGTTCAAAGCAGGTGTTTACCTTTATCTAAGGATTCGATGATCCCTGTGTTCAATGCAGGTGTTTACCATGACCTAAGGAATGGATGATCCCTCTGTGCAATGCAGGTGATTGCCATTATCTAAAGAATGGATGATCACTCTGTTCAATGCAGGTGTTTACCATAACATAGAGGAATGGATGATCCCTCTGTACAATGCAGGTGTTGATCTTTACCTAAGTAAAGAATTAGCCCTCAGTTCAATGCACGTGTTTACTGTTATCTAAGGAATGGGTGATCCCTCTGTGCATTGTAGGTGTTTACCTTTACCTAAGGAATGGATATCCCTATGTTCAATGAAGTTGTTTTCCTTTCCCAAAGAATGGATTATACCTCTGTTCAACGCAGGTTTTTACCTTTACTGAAGGAATGGATGATCCCTCTGTGCAATGCAGGTGTTTACCTTTACCTAAGGAATGGGATGATCCTCCTGTGCAATGCAGGTGTTGATCTTTACCTAAGGAATAGATGATTCATCTGTTCAAAGCAGGTGTTTACCTTTATCTAAGGATTCGATGATCCCTGTGTTCAATGCAGGTGTTTACCTTTACCTAAGGCATGGATGATCCCTCTGTGCATTGCAGCTGTTTATATATACCTATGGAATGGAAGATCCCTCTGTTCAGTGCATGTATTTACCTTGACCAAAGGAATGGATTTTCCCTTTTGGAATGCAGGTGTTTACCTTTACATAAGGAATGGATGATCCCTCTGTGCAATGCAGATGTTGAACTTTACCTAAGGAATGGGATGATCCCTCTGTGCAAAGCCGGTGTTAAACTTTACCTAAGGAATAGATTATCACTCTGTTCAGGGCAGGTGTTCACCTTTACCTAAGGATTGGATGATCCCTCTCTGCAATGCAGGTGTTGAACTTTACCTAAGGAATGGATGATCCCACTGTGAATTGCAGGTTTTGATCTATACCTAAAGAATGATAGATCCCTCTGTGCTATGCAGGTGTTGTGCTTTATCTCTGGAATGGATGATCCTTCTGTGCAATGCCGTTGTTGAATTTTTCCGACGGATTGGATGATCCCTCTGTGCCATGCAGGTGTTGAACTTTACCTAAGGAATAGATGATCCCACTGTTTATTGCATAAGGAATGGATGATACTTCTGGGCAATGCAGTGTTCACCTCTCACCTAAGGAATGGATGATCCCTCAGTGCAAGGCAGTTGTTTACACCTACCTAAGGATTGGATGATCCCTCTGTTAAATGCAGGTGTTTACCTTTATGTAAGTAATGGGATGATCTCTCTGTTCATTGCAGGTGTTTACTATTACCAAAGGAATGGATGATGCCTATGTTCAATGCTGGAGTTTACCTTTATCTAAGGAAAGGATGATCCCTCTGTGCAATGGACGTGTTTCCCTTTACCTAAAGAACGGAAGATCCCTCTGTGGAATGCAGGTGTTGTCATTTACATTAGGAATGGATTATCCCTCTGTGCAATGCAGGTGTTTACCTTTACCAAAGGAATGGGATGATCCCTCTGTTCAATTCTGGTGTTGATCTTTACCTCAGGAATAGATGAAACCTCTGATAAATGCAGGTGCTTACCCTTATCTAAGGAATGGATGATCCCTTTGTTCAATGCAGGTGTTTACCTTTACCTAAGGAATGGAAGATCCCTGTGTGCAATGCAGGTGTTTACCTTTACCTAAGGAATGGATGATCCCTCTGGGCATTGTACGTGTTTACTTTACCTAAGGAATAGGATGATCCCTCTGTACAATGCAGGTGTTTACATTTACCTAAGGAATAGATGATCCCTCTGTTCAATGCAGCTGTTTACATTTACCTAAAGAATAGATGATCCCTCTGTTCAATGCCACTATTTACCATTATTTAAGGAATGGATGATGCCTCTGTTCAATGCAGGTGTTTACCTTTACCTAAAGAAGAATGATCCCTCTGATCAACGCAGGTTTCTACCTTTACTTAAGGAATGGATGATCCCTCTGTGCATTGCAGGTGTTTACTTTTACCTAAGCAATGAATGATCCCTTTGTGCAATGCTGGTGTTTACATTTACCTTAGGAATGGATGATCCCTCTGTGCATTGCAGATTTTTACTATTACCTAAGGAATGGAAGATCCCTCTTGTTGGGCCCTGCCCCGGTGTAAGGCCTAGTGGTTCTGAGCCCAGCCAGAGTTTATCTGTACTTGGCTCCCGGTGAGGCCTGTTCGAGCTTTAGCCTGAGTAGAGTTTCGCGACCTGTCCTTGGAGTGACTCAGCACCTAAGCTGAAACTGCCTCCGCCCAGCTGCTGCTGACATGGTGATATAATATTGGCCCTTATACCTTTATCTCATCCTCTCTTCCCACCCCCTTCCTCAAAATATATAAATACCTCCCCATGACAATAAAGGAGAGATTTCCGCCAGACAGACTTCCTGCTCAATGTGGTTTTCCTTTCCCCGGTGGCTTTGGGAGGTTTTTTGAGTCGCCAACACCTGCCTTCCCACTCAGCCTCGAGAAAAGCGGCTGGCCCAGTTCTGTCTCTCTTCCACTCTACCTGCCGGTGGTGGAGGAAAAAAGCACCGGCAATGGGTGCCCAACTTGGGGTGCAACACCCTCTGTTCAATGCAGGTGTTTCTTTTTACCAAAGGAATTGATGTTCCCTGTGTGCAATGAAGGTGTTTACCTTTATATAAGGAATGGATGATCCCTCTGTTCAAAGCAGGTGTTTACAGTTAACTAAGGAATGGATGATCCCTCTGTTCAAGGCAGGTGTTGATCTTTACCTAAGGAATGTATCCCTCTGTGCAAGGCAGGTGATATTTACCTGAGGAATAGATGATCCCTCTGTTCAATGCTGGTGTTTACAGTTATCTAAGGAATGGATGATCCCTCTGTTCAAAGCAGGTGTTTACAGTTAACTAAGGAATGGATGATCCCTCTGTTCAAGGCAGGTGTTTACCATTATCTAAAAAATGGATAATCCCTCTGTTCAACACAGGTTTCTACCTTTATCTAAACAATGGATGATCCCTCTGTGCATTGCACGTATTTACATTTACCTTAGGAATGGATGATCACTCTGTGCATTTCAGATGTTTACTATTACCTAAGGAATCGAAGATCCCTCTGTTCAATGCTAGGTTTTACCTTTACCAAATGAATCGATGTCTCCTCTGCGAAATGCAGGTTTTTAGCTTTACCTAAGGAATGGATGATCCCTCTGTGCAATGCAGGTGTTTACCTTTACCTAAGGGATGGGATGATCTCTCTGTGCAATGCAGGTGTTCATCTTTACCTAAGGAACAGATGATCCCTCTCTTAAAGGCAGGTGTTTACCGTTATCTAATGAATTTATTATCCCTGCGTTTAATGCAGGTGTTTACATTACCTAAGGAATGGATGTTCCCTCTGTGCAATGCAGGTGTTTACCTCTACATAAGGAATAGGATGATACCTCTGTGCAATGCAGGTGTTGGACTTTACCTAAGGAATAGATGATGCCTCTGTTCAATGCAGGTGTTTACCTTTAAAAAGGAATGGATGTTCTCTGTGTGCAATGCCGGTGTTTACCTTTACATAAGGAATGGATGATCCCTCTGGGCCAGGCAGGTGTTGACCTTTACCTAAGGAATGGATGATCCCTCTGTGCAATGCAGGTGTTGACCTTTACCTAAGGAATGGATGATCCCTCTGTTCATTGCTGCTATTTACAATTATCTAAGGAATGGATGATCCCTCTGTGCAATCCAGGTGTTTACAATTACCTAAAGATTGGATGATCCCTCTGTGCAACGCAGGTGTTGATCTATACCTAAGGAATAGATGATCCCTCTATTCAATGCAGGTGTTTACCGTTATCTTAGGAATGGATGATGCCTCTTTCAATGCAGGTGTTTACAGTTACCTAAGTAATGAATGATCCCTCTGTTCAATACAGATGTTTACCGTTATCTAAGGATTGGATAATCCCTCCCATCACCGCAGGTGTTTACCATTAGCTAAAGAATGTATGATCCCTCTGTGCAATGCAGGTGTTTACCTTTACTTAAGGAATGGATGATACCTCTGTTCAACGCAGGTGTCTACCTTTACCTAAAGAAGGATGATCCCTCTGTTCCACGCATATTTCTACCTTTACTTAAGGAATGGATGATCCCTCTGTGTAATGCACCTGTATACCCTTACCTAAGGAATAGACGATCCCTCTGTGCATTGCAGTTGTTCACTATTACCTTAGGAATGGATGTTCCCTGTGTGCAATGCAGGTGTTTACCTTTACACAAGCTATGCATGATTCCTCTGGGCCAGGCAGGTGTTGACCTTTACCTAAGGAATGGATGATCCCTCTGTGAAATGCAGGTGTTGATCTTTACTTAAGGAATGAATGATCCCTCTGTGCAATTCAGGTGTTATCCTATACCTAAGGAATGAATGATCCCTCTGTGTAATGCAGGTGTTGACCTTTACCTAAGAAATGGATGCTCCCTCTGTGAAATGAATACGTTGAACTTTACCTAAGGAATATTTGACCCCTCTGTTCAGTTCAGGTGTTTACCTTTACCTAAGGAATGTATGATCCCTCTGTTCAATGAAGGTGTTTCCAGTTACCTAAGTAATGGTTGATCCCTATGTGCAATGTAGGTGTTTAACTTTACCTAAGGAAGGGATGATCCCTCTGTGCAATGCAGGTGTTGACTGTTACCTAAGGAATGGATGATCCCTCTGTTCAATGCAGGTGTTGATCTTTACTTAAGGAATGAATGATCTCCCTGTGCAATTCAGGTGTTATCCTATACCTAAGAAATGGATGATCCCTTTGTGCATTGCAGGTGTTTACTAATACCTAAGGAATGGAAGACCCCTCTGTTCAATGCAGGTTTTACCTTTTCCTAAGGTATGGATGATCCGTCTGTTCAATGCAGGGTTAGGATTGGAAGATCCCTCTGATGAATGCACGTGTTTACATTTACCAAAGTAATGGATGTTCCTTGTGTGCAATGCAGGTGTTTAACTTTACATACGCAATGGATGTTCCCTCTGGGGAAGGCAATTGTTGATCTTTACCTAAGGAATGGATGATCGCTCTGTGCATTGCAGGTGTTTACCTTTATTTAAGGAATGGATGATCCCTCTGTGCAATACTGGTGTTTACCTTTACCTTAGGAATGGGATTATCCCTCTGTGCAATGCAGGTGTTGAACTTTAACAAAGTAATAGAAGATCACTTTGTTCAATGCAGGTGTGTTCCATTATCTGAGGAATGGATATCCCTCTGTTCAATGCTGGTGTTTTCATTTACCTAAGGAATGGATGATACCTCTGTGCAATGCATGTGTTTGTCTTTATCTAAGGAATTGGATGATCACTCTGTGCAATGCAGATGTTGATCTTTACCTAAGGAATAAATGATCACTCTGTTCAATGAAGTTGTTTACTGTTACATAAGGAATGATGATCCTTCTGTGCCTTGCAGGTGTTTACTATTACCACAGGAATGGAAGAATCCTCTGTTCAATGAAGGTGTTTACCTTTACCTAAGGAATGGATGATCCTTCTGTTCAATGCAGGTGTTTACCTTTACCAAAGGAATGGATGTTCCCTGTGTGCAATGCAGGTGTTAACATTTACATAAGGAATGGATGATCCCTCTGGGCAGGCAGGTGTTGACTTTACCTAAAGAATGGATGATCCCTCTGTGCACGGCAGGTGTTGACCTTTACCATAATAATTGATGATCCCTTTGTGCATTGCAGGTGTTTAATATTACCTAGGAATGGACGATGCCTCTGATGAATGCAGGTGTTTACATTTAACAAAGGAATGGAGGTTCCATGTGTGCAATTCACGTGTTTAACTGTACATAAGGAATGCATGATCCCTCTGGGCCAGGCAGGTGTTGACCTTTACCTAAGTAATGGATGATCCCTCTGTTCATTGCAGCTGTTTACATTTACCTTAGGAATGGATGATCCCAGTGTGCATGGTAGGTGTTTAACTTTACTTAAATAATGGATGATCCTTCTGTTCAATGCAGGTGTTAACGTTTATGTAAGGAATGGGATGATCCCTTTGTGCATTGCAGGTGTTTACTATTACCTAAGGAACATATTACTCCTTTGTTGGTTGGAGGTGTTCATAATTACCTAATGAATGGAAGATCCCTCTGTGCAATGCAGGTGTTGTCCTTTACCTAAGGAATGGATGATCTTTCAGTGCAATGCAGGTGTTGATCTTTACCTAATAAATAGATGATCCCTCTATTCAATGCAGGTGTTGATCTTTACCTAAGGAATAGATGATCCTCTGTGCAAGGCAGGTGTTTACCTTTACCTAAGGAATGGATGATCCCACTGCTCAATGCAGGTATTGACCTTTACCTAAAGAAGCATGATCCCTCTGGTCAACGCAGGTTTCTATCTTTACTTACTGAATGGTTGATCCCTCTGCACAATACAGGTGTTCACAAAAACCTAAGGAATGGATGATCCCTCTGTGCATTGCAGGTGTTTACCTTTACCTAAGAAATGGATGATCCCTCTGTGCATTGCAGGTGTTTACATGTACCTTAGGAAAGGATGATCCCTCTGTTCAATGCAGGTGTTTGCCTTTACATAAGAAATGGATGATCCCTCTGGGCCAGGCAGGTATTGACCTTTACCTAAGGAATGGATGATCCGTCTGTGTAATGCAGGTGTTGACCTGTACCTAAGGAATGGAAGATCCCTCTGTTCAATGCAGGTGTTGATCTTTACCTAAGGAATGGATGTTCCCTCTGTGCAATGCAGGTGTTTACCTTTAGATAAGGAATGGATGATCACTCTGTGAAAAGCAGGTGTTTATATTTACCTAAGGAATGGATGATCTGCCTGTTCAATGCAGGTTTTTAAGTTTATGCAAGGAATGGGAGGATCCCTCTGTGGATTGCAGGTGTTTATTATTACCTAAGGAATGGAAGAAGCCGATGTTCAATGCTGGTGCACACCTTTACCTAAGGAAAGGATGATTCCTCTGTGCAATGGAGGTGTTTATTTTTAACTAATGAATGGAAAATCCCTCTGTGTATTTCAGGTGTTGTCCTTTACCTAAGGATTGAATATCCCTCTGTTCAATGCAGGTGTTTACCATTACATAAGGAATGGATGATCCCTCTGTACAATGCATGTGTTTACCTTTACCTAAGGAATGGGATGAGCCCTCTGTGCAATGCAGGCGTTTAAGTTTATGTAATGAATGGGTTGATGCCTCTGTGAATTGTAGGTGTTTACTATTTCCTACAGAATGGAAGATGCCTATGTTCAATGCTGGTGTTTACTTTTACCTAAAGAAAGGATGATTCCTCTGTGCAATGGAGGTGTTTATCTTTACCTAATGAATGGAAGATTCCTCTGTGCAATGCAGGTGTTGTCCTTTACCTAAGCAATGGATGATACTGCTATGCAATGCAGGTGTTGACCTTTCCCTAAGGAATGGAAGATCCCTCTGTGCAATGCAGGTGTTTCCATTTCCCTAAGGAATGGAAGATCCCTCTGCGCAATGCAGGTGTTGTCCATTACATAAGGAATGGATGATCCCTTTGTGCTATCCAAGTGTTGACCTTAATCTAAGGAAAGGATGATCCCTATGTGCAATGCAGGTGTTGATCTTTACCTAAGGAATAGATGATACCTTTGTTCAATACAGGTGTTTATCGTTATCTAAGGAATGGATGATCCCTCTATTCAATGCAGGTGTTTACCATTACCTAAGGAATGGATGATCCTTCTGTACAATGCAGATGTTTTCCTTTACCTATGGAATGGATGATCCTTCTGTGCAATGCAGGTGTTGATCTTTACCTAAGGGTTAGATGATCCCTCTGTTCAATGCAGGTGTTGATCTTTACCTAAGGATTAGATGATCCCTCTGTTAAATGCAGGAGTTTACAGTTATCTGAGGAATAGATGATATCTCTCTTCAATGCAGGGTTTTACCATTACCTAAAGAATGGATGATCCCTATGTGCAATGCAGGTGTTTACCTTTACCTACGTTATGGGATGATCCCTCTGTACAATCCAGTTGTTGATCTTTACCTAAGGAATAGATGAGCCCTCTGTTCAGTGCAGGTGTTTACTGTTATCTAAGGAATGGATGTTCCCTCTTTTCAATGCAGGTGTTTGCAGTAACCTAAGGGATGGATGATCCTTCTGTGCAATTCAGGTTTTTACCTTTACCTAAGGAAAGGATGATCCCTCTGTGTAATGCAGGTGTTTACCTTTACATAAGCAATGGGATGATCCCTCGTTGCAATGCAGTTGTTGATCTGTACCTAAGGATTAAATGATCCCTCTGTTCAATGAAGGCGTTTACTGTTATATATGGAATGTATGATCCCTCTGTTCAATATAGGTGTTTACAGTTACCTAAGGAATGGATGATCAGTCTGTGCAATGCAGGGGGTTACCTTTGCCTAAAGAATGGAAGATTCATCTGTTCAATGCAGCTGTTTACCTTTACTTAAGGAATGGGATGATCCCCCTGTTTCATACAGGTGTTGAATTTACCTAAGGAATAGATGATCCATCTGTCCGATGCAGGTGTTTACGTTATATAAGGAATGGATGATCCTTTTGTTCAATCCACTTGTTTACGTATATGTAAGGAGGGGGATGATCCCTCTGTGCATTGCAGGTGTTTACTATTGCCTAAGGAATGGAAGATGCCTATGTTCAATGCTGGTGTTTACATTTACTTGAGGAATGGATGATTTCTTTTTCAATGCAAGTGTTTACCTTTTCTAAGGAATGGATGATGTCTCTGTTCAATGCAGCTGTTAACTGTTACCTAAGGAATGGATGATACCTCTGTTCAATGCAGGTGTATACTTTTACCTAAAGAAGGATGATCCCTCTGTTCAACACAGGCTTCTACCTTTATTTAAGGAATGGATGATACCTCTGTACAATGCAGGTGTTTACCCTTACCTAAGGAATGGATGATCCCTCTATGCATTGCAGGTGTTTACTATCACCTATGGAATGGAAGATCCCTCTGTTCAATGCAGGTCTTGACCTTTACCTAAAGAATGGATGATCCCTCTGTGCATTGGAGGTGTTTACCTTTACCTATCGAATGGATGATCGCTCTTTGCATTGCAAGTGCTTATATTTACCTTAGGAATAGATGATCCCTCTGTGCATTGCAGGTGTTTACTATTACCTAAGGAATGGAAGATGCCTCTTATCAATGCATGTGTTTACATTTACATAAGGAATGGATGATCTCTCTGGGCCTGGCAAGTGTTGACCTTTTCCTAAGGAATGAATGATCCCTCTGTACAAGGCAGATGTTGACCTTTACCTAAGGAATGGATGATCCCTCTATTCAATGTAGGTGTTGATCTTTACGTATGTAATGAATGATCTCTCTGTACAATGCATGTGTTCACCTCTTACCTAAGGAATGGATGATACTTCTGTGCAAGGCAGGTGTTTACCTTTACCTAAGGAATGGATGATCCCTCTTTTCCATGCAGGTGCTTACTTTTATGTAAGGACTGGGATGATCCCTCTGTGCATTGCAGGAGTTTACTATTACCTAAGGAATGGAAGATACCTATGTTCAATTCTGGTGTTTACCTTTACCTTGGGAATGGATGATCCTTCTGTGCAATGCAGGTTTTGACCTTTACCTAAGGTGTAGATGATCCCTCTGTTCAATGCAGGTGTTTACAGTTATCTAAGGAATGGAAGATCCCTCTTTCAATGCAGGTTTTTACCTTTACCTAAAGAATGGATGATCCCTCTGTGAAATGCAGGTGTGGATCTTTACCTAATGAATAGATGAGCCCTCTGTGTAATGCAGGTGTTTACCGTTATCTAAGGAATGGTTGATTCCTGTGTGCAATGCAGGTGTTTACCTTTACCTAAGGAATGGATGATCCCTCTGTGCAATTCAGGTGTTTAACTTTACTTAAAGAATGGGATGATCCCTCTGTGCAATGCAGGTGTTGATATTTACCTAAGGATTAGATGATCCCTCTGTTCAATGCAGGCGTTTACAGTTATCTCAGGAATCGACTATACCTCTGTTCAATGCAGGTGTTTAATCATTAACTAAGGAGTGGATCATCCCTCTGACCAATGCAGGTGTTTACCTATACCTAAGGAATGGATGATCCCTATGTGCAATGCAGGTGTTCACTTTACCTAAGAAATAGATGACCTTTCTGTTCAATGTAGGTGTTTACCATTATCTAATGAATGAAAGATCTCTGATCAATGCAAGTTTTTACCATTACGTAACAAATATGTGATCCCTCTGTGCATTGCAGGTGTTTACATTTGCCTTAGGAATGGATGATCCCTCTGTGCATTGCACGGGTTTACTATTACCTAAGGAATTGAAGTTCCCTCTGTTCAATGCAGTTGTTTCCCTTTGCCAAAGGAATGGATGTTCCCTGTGTGCAATACATGTGTTTACTGTTACATAAGGAATGTATGGTACCTCTGAGCCAGGCAGGTGTTGATCTTTACCTAAGGAATGGATGATACCTCTGTTCAATGCAGGTGTTGATCTTTACCTAAGGAATAGATGATCCCCCTGTGCAAGGCAGGTGTTTACCTTTACCTAAGTAATGGATGATCCCTCTGTTCAATTTGGTGTTGACTGTTATGTAAGGAATGGATAACCCCTCTCCTCAATGCAGGTGTTTACCTTTACCTAACGAATGGATGATACCTCTGTGCAACGCAGGTGTTTACTTTTATCTAACGTAGTATGGTCCCTCTGTTCAACACAGGTTTGTACCTTTACTTACGGAATGGTTGATCGCTCTGTGCAATACTGGTGTTCACAAAAACCTAAGGAATGCATGATCCCTCTGTGCATTGAAGGTGTTTACCTTTACCTAAGGAATGGATGATCCCTCTGTGCAATGCAGGTGTTGATCTTTACCTAAGGATTGGAAGATCCCTCTGTTCAATGCAGGTGTTGTTCTTTACCTAAGGAATGGATGATCGCACGCTGCAACGCAGGTGTTCAACTTTACATAAGGAATGGGTGATCCCTCTGTGAAAGGCAGGTGCTTTAATTTACCTAAGGAATGGATGATCCCTCTGTTCATTGCAGGTGTTTACCATTACCTAAGGAATGGATTATCCCTCTGTTCAATGCAGGTGTTTACCTTTACCTAAGGAATGGATGTTCCCTCTGTGCAATTCAGGTGTTTACATTTACCTAAGGAATGGGGTGATCCCTCTGTGCAATGCAGGTTTTGATCTTTACCTATAGAATAGATGAGCCATCTGTTCAATGCAGGTGTTTACTGATATGTAAAGAGTGGATGATCCCTCTGTTCAATGCAGGTGTTTACAGTTACCTAAGGAATGGATGATCCCTCTCTGCAATGCAGGTGTTTTCCTTTACCTAAGGAATGGATGATCCCTCTGTGCAATGCAGGTGTTTACACTTACCTAAGGAATGGGATGATCCCTCTATGCAATGCAGGTGTTGATCTTTACCTAAGGAATAGATGAGCCCTCTGTTCATTGCAGGTGTTTTCTGTTACCTAAGGAATGGATGATCCCTCTGTGCAATGCAGGTATTGATCTTTACCTAAGGAATAGATTAGCCCTCTGTTCATTGCAGGTGTTTACCGTTATCTAAGGAATGGATGATCCCTCTGTTCAATGCAGGTGTTTACAGTTCCCTAAGGAATGGATGATCCCTCTGTGCAACGCAGGTGTTGAACTTTACCTAAGGAATAGATGAGCCCTCTGTTCATTTCAGGTGTTTTCTCTTACCGAAGGAATGGATGATCTCTCTGTTCAATGCAGGTGTTTACGTTTATGTAAGGAATGGGATGATCCCTCTGTGCATTGCAAGTATTTTCTATCACCAAAGGAATGGAAGATGCCTATGTTCAATGCTGGTGTTTACCTTTGCCTAAGGAAAGGATGATCCCTCTGTTGAATGGAGGTGTTTACCTTTACCTTAGGGATGGAAGATCCCTCTGTGCGATGCATGTGTTGTACTTTAACTAAGGAAGGGAGGATCCCTCTGTTCAATGCAGGTGTTGATCTTTACCTAAAGAATGGATGATCCCTCTGTGCAATGCAAGTGTTGTTCTTTACCTAGGAATTGATGGTCCCTCTGATCAATGCAAGTGTTTACCGTTATGTAAGGAATGGATGATCCCTCTATTCAATGCAGGTGTTTACCTTTACCTATGGAAAGGATGATTCTTCTGTGCAATGCAGATGTTTAACTTTACCTATAGAATGGCATGATCCCTCTGTGCAATGCAGGTATTGATCTTTACCTAAGGAATAGATTAGCCCTCTGTTCATTGCAGGTGTTTACCGTTATCTAAGGAATGGATGATCCCTCTGTTCAATGCAGGTGTTTACAGTTCCCTAAGGAATGGATGATCCCTCTGTGCAACGCAGGTGTTGAACTTTACCTAAGGAATAGATGAGCCCTCTGTTCATTGCAGGTGTTTTCTCTTACCGAAGGAATGGATGATCTCTCTGTTCAATGCAGGTGTTTACAGTTACCTAACGAATGGATCTTCCCTCTGTGTAATGCAGGTGTTTACCTTAACCTAAGGTATGGATGATCCCTCTGTGCAATGCAGGTGTTTACCTTTACCTAAGGAATCTGATGATCCCTGTGTATAATGTAGGTGTTGATCTTTACCTAAGGAATAGAGACTCCCTTTCTTCAGTGCAGGTGGTTACCGTTATTTAAGGAATGGATGAACCCTCTGTTCAATGCAGGTGTTTAAATTTACCTAAGAAATGGATGATACCTCTGTTCAACGCAGGTGTTTACCTTTACTTAAAGAAGGATGATCCCTCTGTTCAACGCTTGTTTCTAACTTTACCTAAGGAATGGATGAATCTTCAGTTCAGTGCAGGTGTTTACCTTTACATAAGTAATGGATGATCCCTCTGGGCCAGGCATGTGTTGGCCTTTACCTAAGGAATGGATGATCCCTCTGTATGATGCAGGTGTTGACCTTTACCTAAGGAAAGGAAGATCCCTCTGTGCAATGCAGGTGTTCACCTTTGCATAAGGAATGGATGATCCCTCTGTGAAAGGCAGGTGTTTGTCTTTCCCTAAGGAATGGATGATCCTTCTGTGTATTGAAGGTGTTGTCCTTTACCTAACGAATGGATGATCCTTCTGTGCAATGCAGGTGTTGACCTTTATCTAAGGAATGGATAATCCCTCTGTGTAATGCAGGTGTTGATCTCTACCTAAGGAATAGAAGATCCCTCTGTTCAGTCCACGTGTTTACCTTTATCTAAGGATTGGATGATCCCTCTGTTAAATGCAGGTGTTTACCATGACCTAAGGAATGGAAGATCCCTCTGTGCAATGCAGGTGTTTACCTTTACCTATGGAATGGATGATCCCTCTGTGCAATGCAGGTGTTTACTTTTACCTTAGGAATGGGACTATCCCTCTGAGAAATGTAGGTGTTGATCTTTACCTAAGGAATTGATGATCCCTCTGTGCAATGCAGGTGTGGATCTTTACCTAAGAAATAGGTGATCACTCTGTTCAATGTAGGTGTTTACCATTATCTAAGGAATGAATGATCCCTTTGTTCAATGCAGTTGTTTAAGTTTATGTAAGGAGTGGGATGATCCCTCTGTGCATTGCAGGTGTTTCCTACTTCCTAAAGAATGGAAGATGCCTATGTTCATTGCTGGTGTTTACTTTTACCTGAGGAATGGATGATCCCTCTGTGCAATGCAAGTGTTTACCTTTACCTAAGGAATGGGATGATCCCACTGTACAATGCACGTGTTGATCATTACCTAAGATGTATATGATCCCTCTGTTCAATTCAGGTGTTTACCATTATCTAAGGAATGAACCATCCCTCTTTTCAATGCAGGTGTTTACCTTTGCCTAAGGAATGGATGATACCTCTATTCAATGCAGGTGTTTACCTTTACTTAAAGAAGGATGTTCCCTCTGTTCAACACAGGTTTCTACCTTTACTTAAAGGAATGGATGATCCCTCTGTGCAAGGCAGGTGTTTCCCCTTACCTAGGGAATGGATGATCCCTCTGTGCATTGCAGGTGTTTACTATTACCTAAGGATTGAAGGATCCCTCTGTTCAATGGAGGTGTTTACCTTTACCAAAGGAATGGATGATCCCTCTGTAAATGCAGGTGTTTACCATTGCCTATGGAGTTGATGATCACTCTGTGCATTGCAGATGTTTACTATTACCTAAGGATTGGAAGATCCCTCTGTTCAATGCAGGTGTTTACCTTTACCAAACGAATGGATGTTCCCTGTGTGCAATGCATGTGTTTATCGTTACATAAGGAATGTACGATACCTATGGGCCAATCAGGTTTTGAACTTTACCTAAGGAATGGATGATCCCTCTGTGCAATGCAGGTGTTTAACTTTACCTAAGGAATGGGTTGATCCCCTGTGCAATGCATGTATTTTCAGTTACATAAGGAATGAATGATCCCTCTGGGCAGGTGTTGACCTCTACCTAATGACTGGATGATCCCTCTGTGAAATGGAGGTGTTGAACTTTACCTGAGGAATAGATCCCTCCGTTCCACGCAAGTGTTACGTTTATGTAAGGAATGGGATGATCCCTCTGTGCATTGCAGGTGTTTCCTATTACCTAAGTAATGGAAGATACCTATGTTCAATGCTGGTGATTACCTTTACCAAAGGAAAGGATATCCTTCTGTGCTGATCCCTGTGTACAATGCAGGTGTTTACCATTACCTAAGGAATGGATGATTCCTCTGTGCAAGGCAGGTGTTTACCTTTACCTAAGGAATGGAAGGTTCAGGTGTTTACATTTATTTAAGGAATGGGATGATCGCTCTGTGCATTGCAGGTGTTTACTATTACCTAAGGAATGGAAGAAACCTATGTTCAATGGTGGTGTTTACTTTTACCTAAGGAAAGGATTCCTCTATGCAATGGAGGTTTTTACCTTTACCTAATGAATGGAATATCCCTCTGTGTATTGCAGGTGTTGCCCTTTACCTAAGGAATGGATGATCCTTCTCTGCAATGCAGGTGTTGACCTTTACCTAAGGAATGGATGATCCCTCTATGCAATGCAGGTGTTTATCTTTACCTAAGGAATAGATGAGCCCTCTCTGTAATGCAGGTGTTGATCTTTACCTAAGGAATAGATAATCCCTCTGATCAATTCAGGTGTTTACCCTTACCTAAGTAATGGATGATCCCTCTGTCCATTGCAGGTGTCTACCTTTACCTAAGGAATTGATTATCCCTCTTCAATGCAGGTGTTTACTGTTACCTAAGTAATGGATGATCCCTCTGTGCCATGCAGGTGTTTACCTTTACCTAAGGAATGTATGATCCCTCTGTGCAATGCTGGTATTTACCTTTACCTAATGAGTGGGATGATCCCTCTTTGCAGCGCAGGTGGGGATCTTTACCTCAGTTATAGATCATCCCCCTGTTCAATGCAGGTGTTTATCTTTACCTAACGAATGGATGATATATCTGTTCAACGCAGGTGTTTCTGTTTATGTAAAAAGGAAGATTCCTCTGTTCAATGCAGGTTTCTACCTTTACCTAAGGAATGGATGATCCCTCTGTGCAATGCAGGTGTTTACCCTTACCTAAGAAATGTATGATCCTGCTGTGCAAAAAGGTATTTACTTTTACCTAAGGAATGGGATGATCCCTTTGTGCAATGCAGGCATTGACCTTTACAGAAGGAATAAATGATTCCTCTGTTCAATGCAGGTGTTTACCTTTATATAACTTATGGATGATCCCTCCGTTAAATGCAGGTGTTTACCGTTACCTAAGGAATGGATGATCCCTCTGTGCAATGCAGGTGTTTATCTCTACCTAGGAATGGGATGATCCCTCTGTGCAATGCAGGTGTTTACCTCTACCTAAGCAATGGGATGATCAATCTGTGCAATGCGGGTGTTGATCTTCACCTAAAGAATAGATGATCCCTCTGTTCAATGCAGGTGTTTACCGTTAACTAAGGAATGGATGATCCCTCTGTTCAATGCAGCTGTTTACCTTTACCTAAGGAATGGATGATACCTCTGTTCAACTTAGGTGTTTACCTTTACCTAAAGAAGGATGATCCCTCTGTTCAACGCAGATTTCTACCTTTACTTAAGGAATGGATGATCGTTCTGTGCAATGCAGGTGTTTACCATTACCTAAGGAATGGATGATCCCTCCGTGCATTGAAGGTGTTTACCTTTACCTAAGGCATGGATGATCCCTCTGTGTATTGCAGGTGTTTACCTTTAAATAAGGAATGGATGATCCCTCTGTTCAATGCAGGTGTTTACCGTTACCTAAGGAATGGATGATCACTCTGTGCAATTCAGGTGTTTACCTTTACCTAAGGAATGGATGATTCCTCTGTCCAATGAAGGTGTTGATCTTGACCTAAGGAATAGATGAACCCTCTGTTCAATGCAGGTGTTTACCATTATCTAACTAATGTATGATCTCTGTGTTCAATGCAGATGTTTACCATTACCTACGGAATGGATGATACCTCTGTGCAATACAGGTGTTTATCTCTATATAAGGAATGGGATGATCCCTCTGTGCAATGCAGGTGTTGATCTTTAACTAAGGCATAGATGATCCCTCTGTTCAATGCTGGTGTTTACCTTTATCTAAGGAATGAACGATCCCTCTGTTCAATACTGGTGTTTACCTTTATCTAAGGAATGGACAATCCCTCTGTTCATTGCAGGTTTTTACCTTTACCTAAGTAATGGTTGATACCTCTGTTCAACGCAGGTGTTTACCTTTACCTAAAGAAGGATGATCCCTCGGTTCAACGCAGGTTTCTACTTTTACTTAAGCAATGGATGTTCCCTCTGTGCATTGCAGGTTTTTACCTTTACCTAAGGCATGGATGATCCTTCTGTGCATTGCAGCTGTTTATATGTACCTATGGAATGTAAGATCCCTGTGTTCAGTGCAGGTGTTGACCTTTACCTAAGGAATAGGATGATCCCTCTCTGCAAAGCAGGTGTTAAACTTTACCTAAGGAATAGATTATCACTCTGTTCAGTGAAGGTGTTGACCTTTTCCTACGGATTGGATGATCCCTCTCTGCAATGCAGTTGTTGAACTTTACCTAAGGAATGGATGATCCCACTGTGAATTGCAGGTTTTGATCTATACCTAAATAATGAAACATACCTCTGTGCTATGCAGGTGTTGTCCTTTACCTTGGAATGGATGGTCCTTCTGTGCAATGCCGGTGTTGACCTTTTCCTACAGATTGGAAGATCCCTCTGTGCAATGCAGGTGTTGAACTTTACCTAAGGAATTGATGATCCCACTGTGAATTGCAGGTGTTTACCTTTATATAAGGAATGGATGATCCGTCTGTGCAATGCAGGTGTTCACCTCTTACATAAGGAATGGATGATCCCTCAGGGCAAGGCTGTTGCTTATGCTTACCTAAGGATTGGATGATCCCTCTGTTCAATACAGGTGTTTATGTTTATGTAAGTAATGGGATGATCTCTCTGTGCATTGCAGGTGTTTACTATTACCAAAGGCATGGAAGATGAGTATGTTCAATGCTGGAGTTTACCTTTACCTAAGGAATGGAAGTTCCCTCGGTGCAATGCAGGTGTTGCCTGTACATAAGGAATGTATTAACCCTCTGTGCATTGCAGGTGTTGACTTTTACCTAAGGAATGGGATGATCCCTCTGTTCAATTCTGGTGTTGATCTTTACCTCAGGAATAGATGAAACCTCTGTTCAATGCAGGTGTTTACAATTATCTAAGGAATGGATGATCCCTCTGTTCAATGCAGGTGTTTACCATTACCTAAGGAATGGATTATCCCTCTGTGCAATGCAGGTGTTTACCTTTACATAAGGAATGAATGATTCCTCTGTGCAATGCAGGTGTTTCCTTCACCAAAGGAATGGATGAACCCTCTGTTCAATGCAGGTACTGATCTTTACCTAAAGAATGGAAGATCCCTCTGTGCTTTGCAGGAGTTGTCCTTTACCTAAGGAATGGATGATGCTTCTGTGCAATGCAGGGGTTCAACTTTACCTAAGGAATGGATGATCCCTCTTTTCAATGCAGGCGTTGATCTTTACCTAAGGAATAGATGAACCTTCTGTTCAATGCAGGTGTATACCGTTATTAAGGAATGGATGATTCCTCTGTCAATGCAGGTGTTTACCTTTCCCTAAGGAATGGATGATCCCTCTGTGAATTGCATTTACATTTACCTTAGGAATAGATGATCCCACTGTGCATTGCAGATGTTTACTATTACCTAAGGAATGGAAGATCCCTCTGTTCAATGAAGGTGCTTAGCTTTACCAAAAGAATTGATGTTCCATGTGTGCAATGCTGGTGTTTACCTTTATGAAATGAATGGACGATCCCTCTGGGCCAGGCAGGTGTTGGCCTTTACCTAAGGAATGGATGATCCCTCTGTGCAAGGCAGGTGTTGATCTTTACCTAAGGAATAGATGATCCCTCTGTTAAATGCAGGTGTTTACGTTTATGTAAGTAATGGGATGATCTCTCTGTTCATTGCATGTGTTTACTTTTACCAAAGGAATGGAAGATGCCTATGTTCATTGCTGGAGTTTACCTTTACCTAAGGAAAGGATGATCCCTCTGTGCAATGGAGGTGTTTCACTTTACCTAAGGAATGGAAGTTCTCTCTGTGCAATGCAGGTGTTCTCCTTTACATAAGGAATGGATTATCCCTCTGTGCAATGCAGGTGTTTACCTTTACCTAAGGAATGGGATGATCCCTCTGTTCAATTCTGGTGTTGATCTTTACCTCAGGAATAGATGAAACCTCTGTTCAAAGCAGGTGTTTACCATTATCTAAGGAATGGATGATCCCTCTGTTCAATTCAGCTGTTTACCTTTACCTATGGAATGGAGGATCCCTGACTTCAATGCAGGTGTTTACCTTTGCCTAAGGAATGGATGATCCCTCTGTGCAATACAGGTGTTTACTTTACCTAAGGAATGGGATGATCCCTCTGTGCAATGCAGGTGTTTACATTTACCTAAGGAATTGATGATCCCTCTGGTCAATGCAGGTGTTTACCTTTACATAAGGAATGGATGACACCTCTGCTCAATGCAGGTGTGTACCTTTACCTAAAGAAGGACGAGCCCTCTGATCAACGCAGGTTTCTAACTTTACTTAAGGAATGTATGATCCCTCTGTGCATTGCAGGTGTTTACCTTTATCTAAGCAATGAATGATCCCTGTGTGCATGGCAGGTGTTTACATTTACCTTAGGAACGGATGATTCCTCTGTGCATTGCAGATTTTTACTATTACCTATGGAACGGAATATCCCTCTGTTCAATGCTGGTGTTTACCATTACCTAAGGAATAATGATCCCTCTGTGCAATGCAGGTGTTTACCTTAAACTAAGGAATGGATGATCCCTCTGTGCAATGCAGGTGTTTACCTTTACCTAAAGAATGGGATGATCCCTCTGTGCAAAGCACGTGGTAAACTTTACCTAAGAAATAGATGATCCCTCTGTTCAATGCAGGTGTTGACTTTTCCCTAAAGAAGGATGATCCCTGTGTTCCACCCAGGTTTCTACCTTTACTTAAGGAATGGATGATCCCTCTGTGCAATGGAGTTGTTGACCTTTACCTAAGGAATGGATGATCACTCTGTGAAAGGCAGGTGCTGATCTTTACCTAAGGAATTGATGATCCCTCTGTTCAATGCACATGTTTACCGTTATCTAAATTACTGATGATCCTTCTGATCAATGCAGGTGTTTACCCTTACCTAAGTAATGGATGATCCCTCTGTTCATTGCAGGTGTCTACCTTTACCTAAGGAATGGGATGATCCCTCTGTGCTATGGAGGTGTTGATCTTTACCTAAGGAAGAGATGACACCTCTGTTAAATGCAGGTGTTTACACTTATCTAGAGAATGGATGATCCCTCAGTTAAATGCAGGTGTTTGCCATTACCTGAGGAATGGGTAATCCCTCTGTGCAATGCAAGTGTTTATCTTTACCTAAGGAATGGATGATCCCTCTGTGCAATGCAGGTGTTTACCTTTACCTAAGGAATGGATGATCCCTCTGGGCAATGCAGGTGTTTACCTTTACCTAAGGAATGGATGATCCCTCTGGGCAATGCAGGTGTTTTCCTTTACCTAAGGAATGGGATGATCCCTCTGTGCAATGGAGGTGTTGATCTTTACCTAAGGAATAGATGATCTCTCTGTTCATTGCAGGCCTTTACTGTTATCTACGAATGGATGATCCCTCTGTTCAATGCACGTATTTAGCGTTATCTAAGGAATGGATGACCCCTCTGTGCAATGCAGGTGTTGATCTTTACCTAAGGAATAGATGAGCCATCTGTTCAATGCAGGTGTTTACAAATACCTAAGGAGTGGATGATCCCTCTGTCCAATGCATGTGTTTACCTTAACCTAAGGAATGGGATGATCCCTCTGTGCATGCAGGTGTTGATCTTTACCTAAGGAATATATGGATCCCTCTGTTTAATGCACATGTTTACCGTTATCTAAGGAATGGTTGATCCCTCTGTTCATTGCAGGTGTTTAGCTTTACCTAAGGAATGGATGATACAGCTGGTCAACGCAGGTGTTTACCTTTACCTAAAGAAGGATGATCCCTCTGTTCAACGCAAGTTTCTACATTTCCTTAAGGAATGGATGATCCCTCTGGGCAATGCAGGTGTTTTCCTTTACCTAAGGAATGGGATGATCCCTCTTTGCAATGGAGGTGTTGATCTTTACCTAAGGAATAGATGATCCCTCTGTTAAATGCAGGTGTTTACAGTTATCTAAAGAATGGATGATCCCTCTGTTAAATGCAAGTGTTTACCATTACCTAAGGAATGGATGATCCCTCTGTGCAATGTAAGTGTTTATCTTTACCTGAGGTATGTATGATCCCTCTGGGCAATGCAGGTGTTTACCTTTAACTAAGGAATGGATGATCCCTCTGGGCAATGCAGGTGTTTTCCTTTACCTAAGGAATGGGATGATCCCTCTGTGCAACGGAGGTGTTGCCCTTTACCTAAGGAATAGATTATCTCTCTGTTTATTACAGGTGTTTATTGTTATCTACAGAATGGATGATCCCTCTGTTCAATGCAGGTGAATACAGTTGCTTAAGGAATGGATGATCCCTCTGTGCAATGCAGGTGTTGGTCTTTACCTAAGGAACAGATGAGCCATCTGTTCAATGCAGGTGTTTACCGTTAACTATGGAATGGATGATCCCTCTGTTCAATGCAAGTGTTCACAGTTACCTAAGGAATGGAAGATCCCTCTGTCCAATGCAGGTGTTTACCTTTACTTAAGGAATGTATGATCCCTATGTGCAATGCACATGTTTACCTTAACCTAAGGAATGGGATGATCCCTCTGTGCAATGCAGGTGTTGATCTTTACCTAAGGAATAGATGATACCTCTGTTCAATGCAGGTGTTTACCTTTACCTAAGGAAGGGGTTGATCCCATTGTGCAATGCAGGTGTTGATCTTCACCTAAGGAATAGATGATCCCTCTGTTCAATGAAGGTATTTAAAATTATCTAAGGAATGGGTGACCACTCTGTTCAATGCAGGTGTTTATCATTACATAAGTAATTGATTATCTCTCTGTGCAATGCAGGTGTTGATCTTTACCTAAGGAATATATGGATCCCTCTGTTTAATGCATGTGTTTACCGTTATCTAAGGAATGAATGATCCATTTGTTCAATGCAGGTGTTTAGCATTATGTAAGGAATGGATGATCCCTCTGTTCAATGCAGTGTTTAGCTTTACCTAAGGAATGAATGATATCTCTGGT
The DNA here is from genome assembly GCA_036365145.1 of Orientallactaga sibirica. NCBI lineage: Eukaryota > Metazoa > Chordata > Mammalia > Rodentia > Dipodidae > Orientallactaga > Orientallactaga sibirica. The sequence continues at coordinate 78,758 of JAEOAD010000798.1, read as the reverse complement.
CAACACAGGTGTTTACATTTACAAATGAAAGATGATGCCTCTGTTCAACGCAGGTTTCTACATTTCCTTAAGGAATGTATGATCCCTCTGTGCTTGCTGGTGTTTACCATTACCTAAGGAATGGATGATCCCTGTGTGAATTGCAGGTGTTTACGTTTAACAAAGTAATGATTAATCCCTGTGTGCAATGCAGGTGTATACCTTGACCTGAGCAATGGGATGATCCCTCTGTTCAAAGCAGGTGTTTATCGTTATCTAAGGAATAGATGATCCCTCTGTTCAATGCCGGTGTTTACAGTTACCTAAGGAATGGATGATCCCTCTGTTCAATGCCGGTGTTTACAGTTACCTAAGGAATGGATGATCCCTCTGTGAAATGCAGGTGTTTACCTTTACCTAAGGAATGGGATGAACCCTCTTTGCAATGCAGGTATTGATCTTCAACTAAGGAATAGATGATACCTCTGTTCAATACAGGTGTTTACCTTTATCTAAGGAAGGGGTTAATCCCCCAGTGCAATCCAGGTGTTGATCTTTACCTAAGGAATAGATGATCCCTCTGTTAAATGCAGGTGTTTACCGTTATCTAAAGAATGGATGATTCCTCTGTTCACTGAAGGTGTTTTCGATTATCTAAGGAGTGGGTGATCCCTCTGTTCAATGCAGGTGTTTACCATTAAATAAGGAATTGATGATTTCTCTGTGCAATGCAGGTGTTGATCTTTACCTAAGTTATATATGGAACCCTCTGTTTAATGCACGTGTTACCGTTATCTAAGGAATGAATGATCACTCTGTTTAATGCATGTGTTTACAGTTACCTAGGGCATGGATGATCCTCTGTTCAATGCAGGTGTTTACCTTTACGGAAGGAATGTATGGTCCCTATGTGCAATGGAGGTGTTGAACTTTACCTAAGGAATGAGAAGAACCCTCTGTGCAATGCAGGTGTTGAACTTTACCTACAGAATATATTAGCCATCTGTTCAATGCAGGTGATTACCGTTATCTAAGGAATGGATAATTCCTCTGTTCAATGCAGGTGTTTACAGTGACCAAAGGAATGGATGATACCTCTGTGCAATGCAGGTCTTGATCTTTACCTAAGGAATAGATGATCCCTCTGTTCAATGCAGCTATTTACCGTTATCTGAGGAATGGCTGATCCCTCTGTGCAATGCAGGTGTTTACCTTTACCTAAGGAATGGGATGATCCCTCTGTGCAATGTACGTGTTGATCTTCACCTAAGGAATAGATGATCCCTCTGTTCAATGCTGGTTTTTACCATTACCTAAGGAATGGATGTTCCCTGTGTGCAATGCATGTGTTCATCATTACATAAGGAGTGGATGATCCCTCTGTGTAATCCAGGTGTTTAACTTGACCTAAGTAATGGATGATCCCTCTGTTCAATGCCTGTGATTACAGTTATGTAAAGAATGTATGATCCCTCTGTTCAATACAGGTGTTTACCATTACATAAGGGATGGATGATCCCTCTGTGCAATGTACGTGTTTACCTTTACCTAAGGAATGGATGTTCCCTCTGTGCAATGCAGGTGTTTACCTTTACATAAGGAATAGGATGATCCTTCAGTGCAATGTAGGTGTTGATCTTTACCTAAGGAATACATGAGCCCTCTGTTCAAAGCAGGTGTGTACCATTATCTAAAGAATGGATCACACTCTGTTCAATGCAGAGGTTTACAGTTTAAAAAGGAATGGATGATCCGACTTTGCAATACAGGTGTTTACCTTTACCTAAGGAATGGATGATCCCTCTGGGCAATGCAGGTGTTTTCCTTTACCTAAGGAATCAGATGATCCCTCTGTGCAATGGAGGTGTTGATCTTTACCTAAGGAATAGATGATCCCTCTGTTCATTACAGGCGTTTACTGTTATCTAAGGAATGGATGATACCTCTGTTCAATGCAGGTGTTTACCTTTACCTAAGGAAGGGGTTGATCTCCCAGTGCAATCCAGGTGTTGATCTTTACCAAAGGAATAGATGATCCCTCTGTTAAATGCAGGTGTTTACCGTTATCTAAAGAATGGATGATCCCTCTGTTCAATGAAGGTGTTTGAGATTATCTAAGGAGTGGGTGATCCCTCTGTTCAATGCTAGTGTTTACCATTAAATAAGGTATTGATGAGCTCTCTGTGCAATGCAGGTTCTGATCTTTACCTAAGGAATATATGGATCCCTCTGTTTAATGCACGTGTTTACCGTTATTTAGGAATGAATGATCCCTCTGTTCAATGCAGGTGTTTACAGTTACCTAGGGCATGGATGATTCCTCTGTTCAATGCAGGTGTTTACCTTTACGGAAGTAATGTATGATCCCTATGTGCAATGCAGTTGTTGACCTTTACTTAAGGAATGGGACTAACCCTCTGTGAAATGCAGGTGTTGATAATTACCTACGGAATATATGAGCCCTCTGTTCAATGCAGATGTTTACCGTTCTCTAAGGAATGGATAATTCCTCTGTTCAATGCAGGTGTTTACTGTGACCAAAGGAATGGATGATACCTCTGTGCAATCCAGGTCTTGATCTTTACCTAAGGAATAGATGATCCCTCAGTTCAATGCAGCTGTTTACTGTTATCTACGGAATGGATGATCCCTCTGTGCAATGCAGATGTTGATCTTTACCTAAGGAATAGATGATACCTCTGTTCAATGCAGGTGTTTATCTTTACCTAAGGAAGGGGTTTATCCCCCTGTGAAATGCAGGTGTTTATCTTTACCTAAGGAATAGATGATCCCTCTGTTAAATTCAGGTGTTTACCGTTATCTAAAGAATGGATGATCCCTCTGTGCAATGCAAGTGTTTATCTTTACCTAAGGAATGGATGCTCCCTCTGTGCAATGCAGGTGTTTCCTTTACCTAAGGAATGGATGATCCCTCTGGGCAATGCAGGTGTTTTCCTTTACCTAAGGAATGGGAAGATCCCTCTGTGCAATGGAGGTGTTGATCTTTACCTAAGGAATAGATGATCCCTCTGTTCATTACAGGCATTTACTGTTATCTACAGAATGGATGATCCCTCTGTTCAATGCAGGTAAATACAGTTACCTAAGGAATGGATGATCCCTCTGTGCAATGCATGTGTTGATCTTTACCTAAGGAATAGATGAGCCATCTGTTCAATGCAGGTGTTTACCGTTATCTAAGGAATGGATGATCCCTCTGTCCAATGCAGGTGTTTCCCTTTACCTAAGGAATGTATGATCCCTATGTGCAATGCAGGTGTTTACCTTCACCTAAGGAATGGGATGATCCATCTGTGCAATGCAGGTGTTGATCTTTACCTGAGGAATAGATGACACCTCTGTTCAATGCAGGTGTTTACATAAGGAAGGGATGATTCCCCTGTGCACTGCAGGTGTTGATCTTTACCTAAGGAATAGATGATCCCTTTGTTCAATGCAGGTGTTTACTGTTATCTAAAGAATGGATAATCCCTCTGTTCAATGAAGGTGTTTAAGATTATCTAAGGAATGGGTGATCCCTCTGTTCAATGCAGGTGTTTATCATTACATAAGGAATTGATTGTCTCTCTGTGCAATGCCGGTGTTGATCTTTACCTAAGGAATATATGGATCCCTCTGTTTAATGCAAGTGTTTACCGTTATCTAAGGAATGAATGATCCATCTGTTCAATGCAGATTTTTAGTGTTATCTAGGGAATGACCGATCCCTATGTTCAATGCAGGTGTTTAGCTTTACCTAAGGATGATCCCTATGTGCAATGCAGTTGTTGACCTTTACTGGTGGGATGAACCCTCTGTGAAATGTTTGATAATTACCTAAAGAGGGATGATCCCTCTGTTCAATGCAGATGTTTACCATTTCCTAAGGAATGGATGATCCTCTGTTCAATGCAGGTGTTTATCTTTACCAAAGGAATGGATGATCCCTCTGTTTAATCCAGGTTTTTAACTTTATCTAAGGAATGAATGATCCCTCTGTTCAATGCAGGTGTTTACTGTTATCTAAGGAATGGATGATCCCTCTGTTCAATGCAGGTGTTTATCTTTACCTAAGGAATGGATGATACCTCTGTTCAATGCAGGTGTTTACCTTTACCTAAGGAAGGATTTATCCCTCTGTTCAATGCAGGTGTTGATCTTTACCTAAGGAATGGATGATCCCTCTGTTAAATGCAGGTGTTTACCCTTATCTAAAGAATGGATGATCCCTCTGTGCAATGCATGTGTTTATCTTTACCTAAGGAATGGATGATCCCTCTGTGCAATGCAGGTGTTTACCTTTACCTAAGGAATGGATGATCCCTCTGAATGCAGGTGTTTTCCTTTACCTAAGGAATGGATGATCCTCTGTGCAATGGAGGTGTTTACTATTACTTTACCTAATGAATGGATGATCCCTCTGTTCAATGCAGGTGTTTACTTTTACCTAAGTAATGGATGATCCCTCTGTTCAATGCAGGTGAATACCTTTACCTGAGGAATGGGATGATCCTTCTGTGCAATGCAGGTGTTGATCTTTACCTAAGGAATAGATGATCCCTCTGTTCAATGCAGGTGTTTATCATTATCTAAGGAATGGATGATCCCTCTGTTCAATGCAGTTGATCTTTACAGTTACCTAAGTTCAATGGATGATCCCTCCCTGTGAAATGCAGGTGTTTACATTTACCTTAGGAATGAATCATCCTTCTGTGTGCAATGCAGGTGTTTACTTTACCTAAGGAATGATGATCCTCTGTTCAATGCAGGTGTTTACCTTTACCAAAGGAATGGATGATTCCCCTGTGCAATGCAGGTGTTGATCTTTACCTGAGGAATGAGATGATCCCTCTGTTCAATGCAGGTGTTTACTGTTATCTAAAGAATGGATGATCCCTCTGTTCAATGAAGGTGTTTACAGTTACCTAAGGAATGGATGATCCCTCTGTTCAATGCAGGTTTTATCATTACATAAGGAATGGATTGATCCTCTGTGCAATGCAGGTGTTGATCTTTACCTAAGGAATATATGATCCCTCTGTTTAATGCAGGTGTTTACCGTTATCTAAGGAATGAATGATCCATCTGTTCAATGCAGGTTTTTACCATTATCTAAGGAATGAAATGAGCCTCTCTTTCAATGCAGGTGTTTACCTTTACCTAAGGAATGGATGATCCTCTGGTCAATGCAGGTGTTTACCGTTACCTAAAGAATGGATGATCCCTCTGTTCAATGCAGGTGTTTACATTTACTTAAGGAATGGATGATCCCTCTGCAATGCAGGTGTTGATCTTTACCTAAAGAATATATGATCCCTCTGTTTAATGCAGGTGTTTAACTTTATCTAAAGAATGGATGATCCATCTGTTCAATGCAGGTGTTTACTATTATATAAGGATTGGATGATCCCTGTTCAATGCAGGTGTTTACCTTTACCTAAGGAATGGATGATCTCTCTGGTCAATTGCAGGTGTTGACCTTTACCTAAAGAATATATGATCCCTCTGTTTAATGCAGGTTTTTACTGTTTTCTAAGGAATGGATGATCCTCTGTTCAATGCAGGTGTTTACCCTTACCTGGGGCATGGATGATCCCTCTGTTCAATGCAGGTGTTTACCATTACCTAAGGAATGGATGATCCCTATGTGCAATGCAGGTGTTGATGTTTACCTAAGGAATGGATGATGCCTCTGTGCAATGCAGGTGTTTACTATTACCTAATGAATGGATGATCCTCTGTTCAATGCAGGTGTTTACAGTTACCAAAGGAATGGATGATCCCTCTGTGCAATGCAGGTGAATACCTTTACCTAAGGAATGGGATGATCCTTCTGTGCAATGTACTTGTTAATCTTTACCTAAGGAATAGATGATCCCTCTGTTCAATGCAGGTTTTACCATTACCTAAGGAATGGATGATCCCTGTGTGCAATGCAGGTGTTTATCATTTACCTAAGGAATGAATGATCCTCTGTGCAATGCAGGTGTTTACCTTTACCTAAGTAATGGATGATCCCTCTGTGCAATGCAGGCATTTACAGTTTACCAAAGAAATGAATGATCCCTGTGTGCAATTCAATACAGGTGTGATTATCATTGTGCAATGCAGGTGATGGATGGTGATCCCTCTGTTCAATCCAGGTGTTTACCTTACCTAAGGAATGGATGATCCCTCTGTACAATGCAGGTGTTTACCTTTACCTAAGGAATGGATGATCCCTCTGTGCAATGCAGGTGTTTGCCTTCACCTAAGGAATGGATGATCCTTTGTTCAATGCAGGTGTTTACCATTATCTAAGGAATGAATGATCCTCTGTTCAATGCAGGTGTTTACCATTATCTAAGGAATGGATGATCCCTCTGTTCTATGCAGGTGTTTACAGTTACCTAAGGAATGGATGATCCCTCTGTGCAATGCAGGTGTTTATCTTTACCTAAGGAATGGATGATCCCTCTGTTAAATGCAGGTGTTTACCTTTATGTAAGGAATGGATGATCCTCAGTTCAATGCAGGTGTTTACTTTATCTAAGGAATACATGATCCCTAGTTCAATGCAGGTGTTTATCATTATCTAAAGAATTGATGATCCCTCTGTGCAATGCAGGTGTTTATCTTTACCTAAGGAATGACAATCCCTCTGTTTAATGCAGGTGTTTACCTTTATCCTAAGTAATGGATGATCCCTCTGTTCAATGCAGGTGTTTACTTTACCTAAGGAATGGATGATCCTCTGTTCAATGCAGGTGTTTATCTTTACCTAAGGAATGTATGATCCCTATGTGCAATGCAGTCCATTTTACCTAAGGAATGGGACGAAACCTCTGTGAAATGCAGGTGTTGATAATTACCTATGGAATATATGAGAACTCTGTTCAATGCAGGTGTTTACAGTGACCAAAGGAATGGATGATACCTCTGTGCAATGCAGGTCTTGATCTTTACCTAAGGAATGGGGTGATCCCTCTGTGCAATGTACTTGTTAATCTTCACCTAAGCAATAGATGATCCCTCTGTTCAATGCAGGTTTTTACCATTACCTAAGGAATGGATGTTTCCTGTGTGCAATACATGTGTTTATCATTATATAAGGAGTAGATGATCCCTCTGTGCAATCCAGGTGTTTACCTTGACCTAAGTAATGGATGATCCCTCTGTGCAATGCCTGTGCATACAGTTATGTAAAGAATTTATGATCCCTCTGTTCAATACAGGTGTTTACCATTACATAAGGGATGGATGTTCCCTCTGTGCAATCCAGGTGTTTACCTTGACCTAAGGAATGGATGATCCCTCTGTACAATGCAGGTGTTTACCTAAAACTAAGGAATGGTATGATCCCTCTGTGCAATCCAGGTGTTTGCCTTGACCTAAGGAATGGATGATCCTTTTGTTCAATGCAGGTGTTTACCATTAACTAAGGAATGAATGATCCCTCTGTGCAATGCAGGTGTTTACCTTTACGTAAGTAATGGATGATCCCTCTGTGAAATGCAGGTACTTACAGTTATGTAAGGAATGGATGATCCCTCTGTGTAATGCAGGTGTTTATCTTTACCTAAGGAATGGATGTTCCCTCTGTGCAATACAGGTGTTTACCTTTATGTAAGGAATGGGATGATCCCTCAGTGCAATGCAGGTGTTGATCTTTACCTAAGGAATACATGAGCCCTAGTTCAATGCAGGTGTTTATCATTATCTAAAGAAAGGATGATCCCTCTGTTCAATGCAGAGGTTTACACTTACCTAAGTAATGACAAATCCGACTTTGCAATACAGGTGTTTACCTTTACCTAAAGAATGGATGATCCCTCTGGGCAATGCAGGTATTTTCCTTTACCTAAGGAATGGATGATCCCTCTGTGCAATGCAAGTGTTGATCTTTACCTAAGAATGATGATCCCTCTGTTCAATGCAGGTGTTGACTTTATCTAAGGAATAGATGATCCCTCTGTTCAATGTGTTTACAGTTACCAAGGAATGGCATTTGTGTAATGCTGTTATCTTTACCTAAGGAATAGATGATCCCTCTGTCCATTACAGGCATTTACTGTTATCTAAGGAATGTATGATCCCTCTGTGCAGGTTTTTACAGTTACCTAAGGAATGGATGATCCCTCTGTGCAATGCAGGTGTTGATCTTTACCCAAGGAATAGATGAGCCATCTGTTCAAAGCAGGTGTTTACCATTATCTAAGGAATGGATGATCCCTCTGTGCAATGCAGGTTTTTACAGTTACCTAAGGAATGGATGATCCTCTGTCCAATGCAGGTGTTTCCCTTTACCTAAGGAATGGATGGTCCCTATGTGCAATGCAGGTGTTTACCTTAACCTAAAGAATGGCATGATCCCTCTGTGCAATGCAGGTGTTTACCTTTACCTAAGGAATGGGATGATCCCTCTGTGCAATGCAGGTGTTTACCTTTACCTAAGGAATGGATGATCTCTCTGTGCAATGCAGATGTTTACCTTTACCTAAAGAAGGATGGTCCTTCTGTTCAAAGCTGGTTTCTACCTTTACTGAAGGAATGGATGATCCCTCTGTGCAATGCAGGTGTTTACCCTTTTCTAAGGAATGGATGATCCCTCTGTGCATTGCAGGTGTTTACCTTTACCTAAGGAATGGATGTTCCCTCTGTGCATTGCAGGTGTTTACATTTGCCTTAGCAATGGATGATCCTTCTGTACATTCCAGGCATTTACTATTATCTAAGGAATGGTAGATACCTCTGTTCAATGCAGGTGTTTACCTTTACATAATGAATGGATGATCCCTCTGTGCAATGGATGTGTTTACATTTACCTAAGGAATGGAAGATCCTTCTGTGCAATGCAGGTGTTGTGCTTTACCTAAGGAATGGATGATCCTTCTGTGCAATGCAGGTGTTGACCTTTACCTAAGGTATGGATGATCCCCCTGTGCAATGCAGGTGTTGATCTATACCTAAGGAATAAATGATCCCTCTGTTCAATGCAGGTGTTTACTGTTACCTGAGGAATGGATGATCTCTGTTCAATGCAGGTTTTTTGATAGATATTGTTTATTCGACCTTATTAAAAACATGACCATCTTTGTTTATTCCCCACAGGAAGCTTGAGCCCCAGCACACCTCACAAAGTAGATTGATGAATGACACTGTGCACTTCAGTGGGCAAGTCCCCACATCATTGACAGCAGTCTCTGGGACTTGGTAACACAGACCTTTTTAGCTGGAGAATGTTCTCACAGACTATCTCCTCTTTCCTTGCTACCACTGTCATGAAACACTGATGAGTGCTACATAAAACTTTGTTCTGTCTGGGGAAAGAAATGGTAGTACTTCACAGGAAACGTGCAGAACATAGACCACCTTATATGGGTCTATGCCTTCTTTTTTAAAATAAATATATATATTTTATTTATATTATTCTGATTTTACATTCATAGTATTTGTTCCACTGTCCTCCTCCCTGTCTTCCCACTTTCAAAGGGACCCTCATCAATGAGGAATGTGGGTCATGCATTGTGAGTTTACTCAAGAGTTCTGGTGGATAGGCCCCAGTCTCTGTGCATAATGCCTCAACTTGTGACTCTAACAATCTTTCCGCCCCCTCTTCCACGAGTTTCCCTGAGCCACTTTGGGGTCATTTTAGTTCTGCTTCCTTGATGAGGTTTTGGGAGCCTCTGTGCCTCTGGATATCTGGCTTAGTTGGAGTTGGATGTTCTCTGTGTTTATCTCCTTCAGCCTTTTTCTGGTGTCGTCATCTCTATGAACGCTGAACTCTTGCCCTTCCCCTGCGTTGTTCTATGGTTTCAGCTGGTGAGGTATGGATAGCAGATCCTCCCTTCAGGTTCATTGTCCACCTGAAAAAAGATAAGCAAATTCTCCAACGGAGAGAGAAGTTAGTACTAGATAGAAGGGATGACCATATATGTTTTGGAGGGAATTTTATATGCATTGGCTCTCTTCTAGCCCACATTTGGTGGCATCTTGATCTTGGAGACTGAGCTCATTTTTTGTACATGGCTTTGACTTATTTCCCAGTTCCAGCAATGAGTTCCATTCCACTGAATGGATCTATTAGCCAAATCAAGAGCAGTTGGTTACCCACCATGGCTATTTGCCACTACTGCACTTGTATGAGCATTACATCCAATTGTTTCCTGCTGGGTATCTTAGATGGCAAGTTGTTTGGACCAATGTCAGACATTTTCCCCCAGTTGCTCGTGTAGCACCCTCTGGTACTAGACTAGCTAACTGTCTGGGGACTGACCTCCTTCCAGATTCTGGCCAGGACTCTCTGTGTTTGGTCTCACAAACGTACGCTGTCTTCCACAGTAGGGTCTTACCATTAACCTTTGGTGGGTCACCAAGTACTCTGACTGAAGTCTGTCTTTTTTGGGAAACCTTGTAGGTGTTTCAGATCAACAGCTCATTGTGGAAGCTAACCCCCTGCTGGCACTGGGAGTTATAAGTCTGCACCTAGGAAGGTGAGGGAGGAAAAAGATAGATAATGTAAAAGAGAAAGTCAGTATAGAGAAGAGAGGGAGAGAGAGAGAGAGAGAGAGAGAGAGAGAGAGAGAGAGAAAGAGAAAGAGAAGCAGGACAAGATTAAAGTTGGCCTTCATCATGTTCTCTCCAGGTTCCTGTGGTTCTAGTATTCCCCCTGTAGGCCTGTTGAAGGATCACTGTTTTAGCCTATTGTTCAGAGTAAAGGGCTTTATAGTATTTTTTTCCTTTTGGGTCCCAATTTGTATCCCCGCTTTCCTCCCTCCCACCCTCTCAGTACAGTGTTCTGCAATGAAGATGTTTGTTTTCTGAAAAAAATTACTTTTGAAATAAGGCAAATCTACTAAGTTGTACATCTTTTTAGATTACACAAAACCAGGAAAGTATCAACTTCCCGCACTCAATCATCTTCATGGGAAAGCAACTCATTCTGAGAACAGATCTGGCTTATTTCAGACAATACAGTTTTGGGCAATGAAGATGTTTGTTTTCTAAACAAACTATTTTACAAATGAGGCTAATCTATGAAGTTGTACATCGTGTTAGATTACACAAACTAGGAAAGTTTGAACTTGGTGTATTCAACCTTCTTAGTAGGAAAGCAACTCGTTCTGAGAACAGATCTAGCTTATTTCACACAGTACAGTGTTCAGCAATGAAGATGTTTGTTTTCTAAACAAACTACTTTAGAAATGAGGCGAACCTCCTAAGTTGTATATCTTGTTAGATTATAGAAACTAGGACGTTTGAACTTGCTGCACTCAACCTTGTTCGTAGGAAAGCAACTCATTCTGAGAAAAGAACAAGCTTATTTCACACAGTACAATGTTCGGCAATGAAGAAGTTTCATTTCTAAACAAACTACTTCAGAAATGAGGTGAATCTACTAAGTTGTACATGTTGTTAGATTACACAAACAAGGAAAGTTTGAACTTGCTACACTCAACCTTGTTTGTAGGAAAGCCCCTGATTCCAAGAACAGAACTAGCTTATTTCACACAGTACAGTCTTCGGCAATGAAGATGTTTCATTTCTAAACAAACTACTTTAGAAATGAGTCAAATCTGAAAAGTTGTACATCTGGTTAGATTACACAAACAAGGAAAATCTGAACTTGCTGCACTCAACCTTGTTTGTAGGAAAGCAACTGATTCCAAGAACAGAACTAGCTTAATTCACACAGTACATTGTACAGCAATGAAGATGTTTGTTTTCTAAACAAACTACTTTAGAAATGAGGTGAATCTACTGAGTTGGACATCTTGTTAGATTACACAAACTAGAAGAGTTTGAACTTGCTGCACTCAACCCTTTTCGTAGGAAAGCAACTCATTCCGAGAACAGAACTAGCTGATTTCACACAGTACATTGTTCAGCAATGAAGATGTTTGTTTTCTAAACAAAGTACTTTAGAAATGAAACGAATCTACTAAGTTGTACATCTTGTTAGATTACACAAACAAGGAAAGTTTGAACTTGCTGCACTCAACCTTGTTCGTAGGAAAGCAACTCATTCCGAGAACAGAACTAGCTTATTTCACACAGTACAGTGTTTGGAAATGAAGATGTTTCATTTCTAAACAAACTACTTTAGAAATGAGGTGAATCTACTAAGTTGTACATCTTGTTATAGTACACAAACAAAGAAAGTTTGAACATGCTGCACTCAACCTTGTTTCTTGGAAAACAACTCATTCCAAGAACAGAACTAGCTTATTTCACACAGTACAGTGTTTGGCAATAAAGATGTTTCATTTCTAAACAAACTACTTTAGAAATGAGGTGAATCTACTAAGTTGTACATCTTGTTAGATTACACAAACTAGGAAAGATTGAACTTGCTGCACTCAACGTTCTTCGTTGGAAAGCAACTCATTCTGAGAACAGATGTAGTTTATTTCACACAGTACAGTGTTCGCCAATGAAGATGTTTGTTTTCTTAACAAACTACTTTAGAAATGAGGTGAATCTACTAAGTTTTACATATTGTTAGATTACACAAACTAGGAAAGTGTCAACTTGATGGATTCAACCTTCTTCGTAGGAAAGCAACTCATTCAGAAAACAGAACTAGCTTATTTCACACAGTACAGTGTTTGGAAATATAGATGTTTTATATCTAAACAAACTACTTTAGAAATGAGATGAATCTACTAAGTTGTACATCTTGTTAGATTACACAAACTAGGAAAGTTTGAACTTGCTGCACTCAACCTTCTTCGTAGGAAAGCAACTCATTCTGTGAACAGAACTAGCTTATTTCACACAGTACAATGTTCGGCAATGAAGATGTTTGTTTTCTAAAAAAAACTACTTTAGACATGAGGCAAATCTACTAAGGTGTACATCTTGTTAGATTTCGCAAACTAGGAAAGTTTACACTTGCTGCACTCAACATTATTCCTAGTAAAGCTACTCATTCCAAGAACAGGTCAAGATTATTTCACACAGTACAGTGTTGGGCAATGAAAATGCTTGTTTTCTAAACAAACTACTTTAGAAATGAAGGGAATCTACTAAGTTGTACATCTTGTTAGGTTACACAAACTAGGAAAGTTTGAACTTGCTGCACTCAACCTTCTTGGTAGGAGAGCAACTCATTCCTAAAACAGATCTATCTTATTTCACACAATACAGTGTTGGGCAATGAAGATGTTTGTTTTCTAAACAAACTACTTTAGAAAAGAAGTGAATCTACTAAGTTGTACATCTTGTTAGATTACACGAACTAGGAAAGTTTGAATTGCTGCACTCCATCTTGTTCGTAGGAAAGCAACTCATTCTGAGAACAGAACTAGCGTATTTCACACAATACAGTGTTCGGCAATGAAGGTGTTTGTTTTCTAAACAAACTACTTTACTAATGAGGCGAATCTACTAAGTTGTACAACTTCTTATATTACACAAACTAGGAAAGTTTGTACTTGCTGCCCTGAACCTTATTCATAGGAAAGTAACTCATTCCGAGAACAGAACCAGCTTATTTCACACAGTACAGTGTTTGCAAAAGATGTTTGTTTTCTGAAAAAAATACTTTAGAAATGAGGTGAATCTACTAAGTTGTACATCTTCTTAGACTACACAAACTAGGAAAGTGTCAACTTGATGGATTCAGCCTTCTTCATAGGAAAGCAACACATTGCGAGAACAGAACTAGCTTATTTCACACAGTACAGTGTTCGGCAATGAAGGTGTTTGTTTTCTAAAGAAACTTCTTTACAAATGAGGTGAATCTACTAAGTTGTACAACTTCTTATATTACACAAACTAGGAAAGTTTGTACTTGCTGCACTGAACCTTCTTCATAGGAAAGCAACTCATTCCGAGAACAGAACCAGCTTATTTCACACAGTACAGTGTTCACAAAAGAAGATGTTTGTTTTCTGAGCACAATACTTTAGAAATGAGGTGAATCTACTAAGTTGTACATCTTGTTAGATTACACAAACTAGGAAAGTTTAAACTTGCTGCACTCAACCTTCTTCATAGGAAAGCAACTCATTGCGAGAACAGAACTAGCTTATTTCACACAGTACAGTGTTCGGAAATGAAGTTGTTTTATTTATAAACAAACTACTTTAGAAATGAGATGATTCTACTAAGTTGTACATCTTGTTAGATTACACAAATTAGGAAAGTTCGAACTTGCTGCACTCAACTTTGTTTGTAGGAAAGCCACTGATTCCACGAAAAGAACTAGCTTATTTCAAACAGTACAATGTTCGGCAATGAAGATGTTTGTTTTCTAAACAAACTACTTTAGAAATAAGGAAAATCTACGAAGTTGTACATCTTGTTAGATTACACAAACTAGGAAAGTTTGAACTTGCTGCACTCAACCTTGTTCGTAGGAGAGCAACTCATTCCAAGAACAGATCTAGCTTATTTCACCCAATACAGTGTTGAGAAATGAACATTTTTTTCTAAACAAACTACTTTAGAAATCAAGCGAATCTACTAAGTTAGATTACACAACTTTTTAGATTACACAAACTAGGAAAGTTTGAACTTGATGCACTCAAACGTGTTTTGTAGGAAAGCAACTCATTCCAAGAACAGATCTAGCTTATTTTACAAAATACAGTGTTGGGCAATGAAGATGTTTGTTTTCTAAATAAAGTACTTTAGAAATGAGGTGAATCTACTTAGTTGTACAGCTTGATAGATTACACAAACTAGGAAAGGTTGAACTTGTTCCACTCAACCTTCTTCGTAGGAGAGCAACTTATTCTGAAAACAGAATTAGCTTATTTCACACAATACAATGTTGGGCAATGAAGATGTTTGTTTTCTAAACTAATTACTTTAGAAAAGAAGTGAATCTACTAAGTTGTACATCTTGTGAGATTACACAAACAAGGAAAATTTGAACTTGCAGCACTCAACCTAGTTTTCAGGAAAGCAACTGATTCCAGGAAGAGAACTAGCTTATTTCACGCAGTACAGTGTTCGGCAATGAAGATGTTTGTTTTCTAAACAAACTACTTTAGAAATGAGGTGAATCTACTAAGTTGTACATCTTGTTAGATTATACAAACTAGGAAAGTTTGAAATTGCTGCTCTCAACCTTCTTAATAGGACAACAACTCATTCCAAAAATAGGTCTATCCTGTTTCACAAAATACCGTGTTTGCCAATTGAGATGTTTGACTTCTAAACAAACTATTTTTGAAATGAAGCGAATCCACTAAGTTGTACATCTTGTTAGATTACACAAACTAGGAAAGTTTCTTCTTGTTGCACTGAACCTTCCTTGTAGGAAAGCCACACATTCCGCGAAGAAATCTAGCTTATTTCACACAGTACAGTGTTCTGAAATGAAGATATTTTATTTCTAAACAAGCTACTTTAGAAATGAGGCGAATCTACTAAGTTGTACATCTTGTTAGATTACACAAACTAGGAAAGTTTGAACTGGCTGCACTCAACCTTGTTCTCAGGAAAGCAACTCATTCTGAGAACAGAACTAGCTTATTTGACACAGTACAGTGTTTGGCAATAAAGATGTTTTGTTTCTAAACAAACTACTTGAGTAATGAGGTGAATCTACTGAGTTGTACATCTTGTTAGAATACACAAACAAGGAAAATTTGATCTTGCTGCACTCAACTTTGTAGGAAAGCCACTGATTCCACGAAAAGAACTAGCTTAATTCACACAGTAAGGTGTAAGGCAATGAAGATATTTGTTTCTAAACAAACTACTTTAGAAATAAGGAAAATCTATGAAGTTGTACATGTTGTTAGATTACACAAACTAGGAAAGTTTGAGCTTGCTGCACTCAACCTGGTTCGTAGGAGAGCAACTCATTCCAAGAACAGATCTAGCTTATTTCACCCAATACAGTGTTGGGAAATGAACATTTTTTTTCTAAACAAACTACTTTAGAAATCAAGCGAATCTACTAAGTTGTACAACTTGTTAGATTACACAAACTAGGAAAGATTGAACTTGCTGCACTCAAACGTGTTGTTAGCAAAGCAACTCATTCCAAGAGAAGAACTAGCTTATTTCACACAGTACAGGGTACGGCAATGAAGATGTTTGTTTTCTAAATAAAGTACTTTAGAAATGAGGCGAATCTACTTAGTTGTACAGCTTGATAGATTACACAAACTAGGAAAGGTTGAACTTGTTCCACTCAACCTTCTTTGTAGGAGAGCAACTTATTCTGAAAACAGATCTAGCTTTTTCACACAATGCAGTGTTGGGCAATGTAGATGTTTGTTTTCTAAACTAATTACTTTAGAAAAGAAGTGAATCTACTAAGTTGTACATCTTGTGAGATTACACAAACAAGGAAAATTTGAACTTGCAGCACTCAACCTAGTTTTCAGGAAAGCAACTAATTCCAGGAAGAGAACTAGCTTATTTCACACAGTACAGTGTATGGCAATGAAGATGTTTGTTTTCTAAACGAACTACTTTAAAAATGAAGCGAATATACTAAGTTGTACATCTTGTTAAGTTACACAAACTAGGAAATTCTGAACTTGCTGCACTCAACCTTCTTCGTAGGAAAGCAACTCATTCCAAGAACAGATACAGCTTATTTCACACAATACAGTGTTGGCAATGAAGAAGTTCCTTTTCTAAACAAACTACTTTAGAAATGAGGCAAATCTACTAAATTGTAAATCTTGTTAGATTACACAAACAAGGAAAATTTGAACTTGCTGCACTCAACCTTTTTAGTAGGAAAGCAACTGATTCCAAGAACAGAACTAGCTTAATTCACACAGGAAGGTTTATGGCAATGAAGATGTTTGTTTTCTAAACAAACTACTTTAGAAATGAGTCAAATCTACTAAATTGTACATCATGTTAGATTACAAGACCTAGGAAAGTTTGAACTTGCTGTACTCAACCTTGTTCATAGGAAAGCCACTCATTCCGAGAACAGAACTAGCTTATTTCACATAGTACAGTGTTCAGCAGTGAAGATGATTTATTCCTAAACAAACAACTTGAGAAATGAGGCGAATCTACTATGTTGTACATCTTGTTAGAATACATAAACAAGGAAAATTTGAACTTGCTGCACTCAACCTTCTTTGTAGGAAAGCAACTGATTCCAAGAACAGAACTAGCTTAATTCAAACAGGAAGGTGTTTGGCAATGAAGATGTTTGTTTTCTGAACAAACTACTTTAGAAATGCAGCGAATCTACTAAGTTGTACATCTTGTTAGATTACACAAACTGGGAAAGTTGAACTTACTTCACTCAATCTCCTTCGTAGGAAAGCAACTAATTCCGAGAAGAGAACAAGCTTATTTCACACAGTACAGTGTTTGGCAATGAAGATGTTCATTTTCTAAACAAACTACATTAGAAATGAGGTGAATTTACTAAAATGTACATCTTGTTAGATTACAGAAACAAGGAAAGTTTGAACTTGCTGCACTCAACCTTCTTCGTGGGAAAACAACACATTCCGAGAATGGAACTAACTTATTACACACAGTACAGTGTTGGGCAATGAAGATGATTTATTCCTAAACAAACTACTTGAGAAATGAGGCGAATCTACTAAGTTGTACATCTTGTTAGATTACACAAACAAGGAAAATTTGAACTTGGTGCACTCAACCTTGTTTGTAGGAAAGCAACTGATTCCAAGAACAGAACTAGCTTAATTCAAACAGGAAGGTGTTCGGCAATGAAGATGTTTGTTTTCTGAACAAACTACTTGAGAAATGAGGCGAATGTGTTAAGTTGTAAATCTTGTTAGATTACCAAAACTAGGGAAGTTTGAAGCTGCTGAACTCAACCTTCTTCTTTGGGGAGCAACTCATTCTGAAAACAGATCTAGCTTTTTTCACACAATTCAGTGTTGGAAAATGAAGATGTTTGTTTTCTAAACAAATTACTTTAGAAAAGAAGCGAATCTACTAAGTTGTACATCTTGTTAGATTACACAAACAAGGAAAGTTTGAACTTGCTGCACTCAACCTTGTTTGTAGGAAAGCAACTGATTCCACGAAGAGAAGTAGCTTATTTCACACAGTACAGTGTACGGCAATGAAGATGTTTGATTTCTAAACAAACTGCTTTAAAAATGAAGCGAATCTCCTAAGTTGTACATCTTGTTAAGTTACACAAACTAGGAAAGTCTGAACTTGCTGCACTCAACCTTTTTTGTAGGAAAGCAACTCAATCTGAGAACAGAACTAGCTAATTTCTCATTGGACAGTGTTCGGCAATGGTGATTTTGGTTTTCTAAACAAACTACTTTAGAAATGAAGTGAATCTACTAAGTTGTACAAAACCTTACATTACACAAACTAGAAAGTTTGAACTTGCCCACTCAAGTGGCTCAGGGAAAGCAACTCATTCATTGAAGAGAAGATGTTGGAGTCACACAGGTTGGTGTTCATTAATGAAGATGTTTGTTTTCTAAACAAACTACTTTAGAAATGAGGACTAATCTACTAATTGTACATCTTGTTAGATTCTCAAACTGATGAGTTTGAACTTGCTGCACTCAACCTTGTTCACAGGAAAGGAACAATTCCGAACCAGAACTAGCTTATTTCAATCAGTACAGTATTGGGCAAAAAAATGTTTGCTATTAAAAAAACAACTTTAGAAATGAGGTGAATCTACTAAAATGTACATCCTGTGAGATTACACAAACAATGAAAGTTTGAACTTGCTTTACTCAACCTTGTTCGTAGGAAAGCAACTCATTCTGAGAACAGAACTAGCTTATTTCACATGGTACAGTGTTCCCCAATGAAGATGTTTGTTTTCTGAACCAACTACTTTAGAAATGAGTCGAATCTCCTAAGTTGTACATCTTGTTAGAATACACAAACAAGGAAAATTTGAACTTGCTGCACTCAACCTTGTTTGTAGGAAAGCAAGCGATTCCAAGAACAGAACTAGCTTAATTCAAACAGGAAGGTGTACGGCAATGAAGATGTTTGTTTTCTAAACAAACTACTTTAGAAATGAGGCGAATCTACTCAATTGTACATCTTGTTGGATTACACAAACTAGGAAAGGTTGAACTTGCTGCACTCAACCTTCTTCTTAGGAAAGCAACTCATTCTGAGAAGAAGACTGGCTTATTTCACACAGCACAGTGTTTGCCAATGAAGATGTTTGTTTTCTAAACAAACTACTTTAGAAATGAGGCGAATCTACTAAGTTGTACATCTTGTTAGATTACACAAACTAGGAAAGTTTGTTCTTGCTGCACTCAACATTCTTCGTAGGAAAGCAACTCATTCCAAGAACACAACTAGCTTATTTCACACAATACAGTGTTGGACAATGAAGATGTTTGTTTTCTAAACAAACTACTTTAGAAATGAACAGAATCTACTAAGTTGTACGTCTTCTTAGATTACACAAACAAGGAAAGTTTGAACTTGCTGCACTCAACCTTCTTCATAGGAAAGCAACTCATTCCGTGAACAGAACTGGCTTATTTCACAAAATACAGTGTTCCACAATGAAGATGTTTGTTTTCTAAACAAACTACTTTAGAAATGAGGTGAATCTACTAAGTTGTGCATCTTGTTAGATTACACAAACTAGAAAGTTTGAACTTGCTGCACTCAACCTTCTTCATAGGAAAGCGACTCATTCCGTGAAGAGAAATGGCTTATTTCACAAAATACCATGTTCCACAATGAAGATGTTTGTTTTCTAAACAAACTACTTTAGAAATCAGGCGAATCTACTAAGTTGGATATTTTGTTAGATTATACAAACTAGCAAAGTTTGAACTTCCTGCACTCAACCTCGTTCTTAAGAAAGCAACTCATTCTGAGAACAGAACTAGCTTATTTCACACAGTACAGTGTTCGGCAATGAAGATGTTTGTTTTCTAAACAAACTACTTTAGAAATGAGGCGAATCTACTAAGTTGTACATCTGGTTACATTACACAAACTAGGAAAGTTTCAACTTGGTGGATTCGACCTTCTTCGTAGGAAAGCAACTCATTGTGAGAACAGAACGAGCTTATTTCACACCATACAAGGTTCAGAAATGAAGATGTTTTACATATAAACAAACTACTTTAGAAATGGGACAAATGTACTAAATTGTACATCTTGTGAGATTACACAAACTAGGAAAGTTTGAACTTGCTGCACTCAACCTTGTTCGTAGGAAAGCAACTCATTCCGGGAACAGAACTAGCTTATTTCACACAGTACAGTGTATGGCAATGAAGATGTTTGTTTTCTAAACAAACTACTTTAGAAATGAGGCAATATACTAAGTTGGACATCTTTTCAGATTACACAAACTAGCAAAGATTGAACTTGGTGCACTCAACCTTGTTCCTAGGTAACCAACTTATTCCAAGAACAGAACTACATTATTTCACACAGTACAGTGTACGGCAATGAAGATGTTTGTTTTCTATACAAACTACTTTAGAAATGAAACGAATCTAATAAGTTGTACATCTTGTTAGATTACATAAACTACAAAAGTTTGAACTTGCTGCACTCAACCTTGTTCGTAAGAAAGCAACTCATTCTGAGAACAGAACTAGCTTATTTCACACAGTACAGTGTTCGGCAATGAAGATGTTTGTTTTCTAAACAAACTACTTTAGAAATGAAGCAAATCCACTAAGTTGTACATCTTGCTAGATTACACAAACTAGGAAAGTTTGATCTTGCTGCACTGTAACCTCTTTGTAGAAAAGCAACTCATTCGTAGAACAGAACTGGCTTATTTCACACCGTACAGTGTTTGGGAATGAAGGTGTTTGTTCTCTAAACAAACTACTTTAGAAATGAAGCAAATCTACTAAGTTATACATCTTGGTAGATTACACAAACTCGTTAAGTTTGAACTTGATGCACTGTAACGTCTTCATAGAAAAGCAACTCTTTCTTGAAACAGAAATGGCTTATTTCACACAGTACAGTGTTCGGCAATGAAGATGTTTATTTTCTGAACAAACTACTTTAGAAATGAGGCGAGTGTACTACCTTGTACAACTTGTTAGTTTACAGAAAGTAGGAAAGTTTGAACTTCCCGCACTCACCATTCTTCGTAGGAAACCAACCAATTCCAATAACAGATTTAGCTTATTTCACACAATACAGTCTTGGGCAATGAAGATGTTTGTTTTCTAAACATACTACTTGACAAATGAAGAGAATCTACTAAGTTGTACATCTTGTTAGATTACACAAACTAGGAAAGGTTGAGCTTGCTGCACTCAACCTTCTTCGTAGGAAAGCAACTCATTCCGAGAAGAGGACTAGCTTATTTCACACAGCACACTGTTCGCCAATGAAGATGTTTGTTTTCTAAACAAACTACTTTAGAAATGAGGCGAATCTACTCAATTGTACATCTTGTTGGATTACACAAACTAGGAAAGTTTGAACTTGCTGCACTCAACCTTCTTTGTAGGACAGCAACTCATTGTGAAAACAGATCTAGCTTATTTCACACAATACAGTGTTGGGCAATGAAGATGTTTGTGTTCTAAACAAACTACTTTAGAAATGAAGCGAATCTACTAAGTTATACATTTTGTTAGATTACACAAACTAGGAGAGTTTTAACTTGCTGCACTCAACCTTGTTTGTAGGAGAGCAACTCATTCCGAGACCAGAACTAGCTTATTTCTCACAGTACAGTGTATGGCAATGAAGATGTTTGTTTTCTGAACATACTACTTTAGAAATGAAACGAATCTACTAAGTTGTACATCTTGTTAGATTACACAAATGACGAAAGTTTGAACTTGCTGCACTCAACCTTGTTTGTAGGAAAGCAACTGATTCCAAGAACAGATCTATCTTAATTCACACACTACAGTGTTTGGCAATGAACATGTTTGTTTTCTAAAGAAACTACTTTAGAAATGAGGCGAATCTACTAAGTTGTACATCTTGTTAGATTACACAATCTAGGAAAGGTTGAAGTTTCTGCACTCAAACTTCTTCGTAGGAAAGCAACTCATTCCAAGAACAGATCCATCTTATTTCACACAATACCATGTTGGGCAATGAAGATGTTTGTTTTCTAAACAAAGTACTTTAGAAATGAAGCGAATCTACTTACTTGTACATATTGTTATATTACACAAACTAAGAAAGTTTGAACTTGCTGCACTTCACCTTCTTCATAGGAAAGCAACTCATTCCGAGAAGTAAACTAGTTTATTTCACACAGTGCAGTGTTCCGCAATGAATATGTTTGTTTTCTAAACAAACTACTTTAGAAATGATGTGAATCTACTTAGTTGTACATCTTGTTAGTTTACACAAAGTAGGAAAGGTTGAACTTGCTGCACTCAACCTTCTTCGTAGGAGAGCATTCATTCTACAAACAGATCTAGCTTATTTCACACAATACAGTGTTGGGCAATGAAGAGGTTTGTTTTCTAAACAAACTACTTTAGAAAGAAGTGAATGTACTAAGTTGTACATATTGTTAGATTGCACGAACTAAAAAAGTTTGAACTTGCTGCACTCAACCTTCTTTGTAGGAGAGCAACGCATTACGAAAACAGATCTAGCTTAATTCACACAATACATTGTTGGGTAATGAAGATGTTTGTCTTCTAAACAAACTACATTAGAAATGAAGTGAACCTACTAAGTTGTATATCTTGTTAGATTTCACAAACTAGGAAAGTTTGAACTTGCTGCACTCAACCTTCTTCGTAGGAAAGCAACTCATTCCGTGTACAGAACTGGCTTATTTCACACAATACAGTGTTCGACAATTCAGATGTTTGTTTTCTAAATCAACTACTTTAGAAATGAGGCGACTATGCAAAGTTGGATATCTTGTTAAATTCCACAAACTAGCAAAATTTGAACTTGCTGCAATCAACCTTGTTAGTAGGAAAACAACTCATTCCGAGAACAGAACTAGCTTAGTTCACACAGCACAGTGTTCGGCAAGGAAGATGGTTGTTTTCTAAACAAACTACCTTAGAAATGAGGCGAATGTACTAAGTTGTACATCTTGTTAGATTACGCAAACTAGGAAAATTTGAACTTGCTGCACTCATCCTTCTTAGTAGGAGAGCAACTCATTCTCAGAACAGAACTAGCTTATTTCACACAGTAGAGTGTTCGGCTCTGAAGATTTTTTTTGTTTTTTTTTTGTTTGTTTGTTTTTTCTGAACAAACTACTTTAGAAATGAGGTGAATCTAATAAGTTGTACATCTTGTAATATTACACAAACTAGGAAAGTTTGAACTTGATGCACTCAACCTTCTTCATAGGAAAGCAACTCATTCCGTGAACAGAACTGGCTTATTTCACACAGCACAGTGTTCGACAATGAAGATGTTTGTTTTCCAAACAAACGACTTTAGAAATGAGGCGAATCTACTAAATTGGACATCTTGTTAGATTACACACAGTAGGAAAGCTTGAACTTGCTGCACTCAACCTTGTTCGTAGGAGAGCAATACATTCCGAGAACAGAGCTAGCTTATTTCACACAGTACCCTTATTATCATATGGGAAACAGGCATAAGGCCTATATGTGGTAGATATGGTCTTAGGTGAACTTTTGATGGAGATGGTACTTTGACATCCAGCAAGAGGCCAGCCTTCTGAGCCTATGAGGACAGTGGGGGGGGGACCTTTTGTCTCTGGTTTTTCTTTTATTTGAAATTCTCATTGAAGAACAGATGTAGCATGTGTGGAGACCATCAGCAGTAAAAATGCAAACAGGAAGAGCTAGGGGCTGGATCTTCTAGGCTCCATCCTTGGACCTGGAGTGATGAGATCTGAAAGAGAAAAGAGGGAATTGCCTCAAGAACGGATGTTCTTGGGCAAAAATTATTGGGAGCATATGGGCTCATTGACTTGTCTGACTAGACGTTCTGGCAACCATTGTGCAGTGTCTTTTTGAGTATCAAACACACAAACTGACCCGCGGCCCCAAATGAGAACGGGGTCTGGGCCATACCATTGGGAGGTCAGGGGATCTTTCCACCTGACTTGAGCAAAGGTGTGATTAGTGGCTGTGTGCCACAATCGGTCGACAGCTGAAGCGCCCTTGGCATAAAGAGTTAAAAAATTTAGAACAAATAAGGCATGATTAAGAACATTTTTAGGAGAGTTTTTGGTAGGAAGTAAACTGTTATTTTTTAATTTATGAAGGGTGTTTTTAATGGTCTGATGAGCCCATTCAACAATTCCTTGTCTCTGAGGGTTATAGGGTATACCTGTAATGTGCTTGATCTGGAGTTGATGGCAAAACTCTTGGAATTTCTTCCCAGTATACCCGGGGCCATTGTCAGTTTTTATAATAGATGGCTTTCCCATAACCCTGAGGCAATTAAGTACATATGCAATAACATTTTTAGAAGCTTCCCCAGTGTGCAGGCTGGCATAGATGAACCCACTATAGGTGTCAATTGTGACATGAAGGTATTTAAGGTTGCCAAAGTAAGGAACATGTGTTACATCCATTTGCCAAATTTCATTGGGGATCAGGCCCCTGGGGTTAACTCCCAAGTGGGGAACAGGCAGGAGGGTAATGCAATTTGAACATTGTTTAACTATCTGGCTAGCTTGTTCCCTTGTAATTTTAAAGAGGAGGCATAGGGTCTAGGCATTAAGATGGTGTATAGAATGGGGTGTCTTAGCCTGAGCTAGGTGGTCGGATTCAACAAGAAGGGCCAGCTGGGTGGCCTTATCAGTAATGGCATTGCCTGCGGCCAGGGGCCCAGGAAGCCCAGAATGGGCACGGATATGGCCTATATAAAAGGGGTGTTGCTTGGCACATATGCACTGCTGAATAGAGGAAAACAGAGGGGTGGCATTTGTAGTAGGTTTTATATGGGGCACGGTCTCCAAGAGGGGGATAGACTGGGCAATATAAGCACTATCAGTGTATAGATTAAAGGGAGTGCTTGAGAGTTGTTGAAAGACTTTTAAAACAGCAAAGAGTTCCACCAATTGGGTGGAGTGAAATGGAGAGTGTAGGGAAGTGGTTTGATTATCTATGGTAAAGGCAGCCACTCCATTGGAGGAGCCATCAGTGAATACTAGAGGAACGTGAGGAAGGGATTGAGAGGAGGTTAATGTGGGAAAAATAATTGGTTGAGTCCTTAGGAATTGTAAGAGTTTATCAGCGGGGTAGTGATTATTGAGGACTCCCTGAAAGTAAATGCAGGATATTGCCCAGATGTCATCATTTTGTATGAGCCACTGAATTTGAGTAGGGGAATAAGGCAACACTATCTTATCAGGATCTTTGCCAAAAATTTTTCTGCTCTGATCTCGTCCTGTCTTTATCAATTCTGCTACCCAGTGGACATAAGGGGTAAGGACCTTTGGAGATGAGGCAGGCAGATGGACCCAAAAGAGGGGCCCCTCCTGCCAGAATACCCCAGTGGGTGTGACGTGAGAAGTGCAAATAACCAGAAGAAGCTTTTCATAAGAAACAAAGGTGACCTGCTGGTTTGAAATTGCAGCTTCCACAAGTCATAAGGCCTCCAGGGCGGGGGTTGTTAGTGAGCTTCTGGAGGTGGGGTCTGGGTCTCCTTTGAGAATATCAAACAGTGGATTGAGCTCTCCAGTGGTTAACCTAAGGCAGGGTCTGAGCCAACTAATATCTCCCAAGAGTTTGTGGAAGTGGTTTAAGGTTTTTAAGTGACCAGTTTTGAGTTGAATCTTCTGTGAGAGAATTTTATTGTGGAAGAGCTCAAAGCCTAAGAATAAGTAGGGGGGGGGTTTAATTGGATTTTGTCAAAAGCTATCTGGAGGCCCGCCTTGGTAAGAGCCATAGAAAGTTCCTGTGAGCACATGAGGAGCTCAGAAGAGTCAGGACCAGCCAAAAGAATATCATCCATATAGTGAATTAAATATAAGAAGGGCCATTTTTGTCTAAATGGGTCCACAACCTGAGCTACAAATTTTTGACATAGTGTAGGGCTGTTTGCCATTCCTTGGGGTAAGATTTTCCATTGGAACCTGGACATTGGGCCTTTAAATTAATTACAGGTAAGCTGAAGGCAAAATGTTTGCGATCCTCAGGATGTAGGGGATTTGTGAAAAAACAATCTTTTAGGTCGATAATCTTATAATATCCTGCAGGAATTGCCACAGGTGTGGGGAGGCCCAGTTGCAGGACTCCCATAGGTACCATGGCCTTATTGATTTCTCTAAAGTCCTGGAGCAATCTCCATTTTCCTGACTTTTTTCTTATAACAAAAATGGGAGTGTTCCAAGGAGAGGTGGTGGGCTCAATATGGCCTGCAGCAAGCTGCTCCTGTACTAACATCGTAGCTGCAGCTAATTTTTCAGAAGTTAAAGGCCATTGATCAACCCATATAGGTTGTGTTGTTTTCCAGGATATCTTATCTGCATGGGGCATAGGCATGTCAATAGCTGTTAGGATAAATTTTTGTAACCAATCCCAGCATGGTCCGTTTTTATGGCAATTGGAATTGGTTCTTTTACTCCTTGGGAATGTTTGCCCAGTCCCTGTCCTGGGCGGAAGCCCTGATTAAGCATCTGATGAGCTATGAGTTCATTAGGACTGCACATAATAAGCTTCATTTGAGGAGGATATCTCGGCCCCAAAGATTGACAGACAGGTTGGCAACTACATAGGGTTGGACAGTGCCCTGGTTACCTTCCTCATCTTCCCATCAAATGATTTCAGAACTTTGTAGGGGGTTAGAAATTTTTCCTATTCCTTTAAGGTGAGTAATGGAAGCTATGAGAGGCCAAGATGAAGGTCTTTGCTAGAAATAATTGTGGCGTCAGCGCCAGTATCTAAAAGTCTTTCAAAAGTTTTTCCTTTTAGCTTTAACTTAAGGATGGGCCTTGTTTGGGTAATTGCCTGTGCCCAATAGACATCTGAGGATCCAAACCCACAGGGCCCCATTTTAGATTTTTTATAAGATGTTTGTTTATTGTCAAGGGGTAGTAATACTAATTAAGCAATTCGAAGGCCAGAGGGAATACTGATGGGTCCCTGAGAGGCAGTGGCCATGACTTTAATTTCTTCGGTGTAGTCATTATCTATAATCCCTGGGGAAATAGTGAG
The DNA here is from genome assembly GCA_036365145.1 of Orientallactaga sibirica. Classification (NCBI taxonomy): domain Eukaryota; kingdom Metazoa; phylum Chordata; class Mammalia; order Rodentia; family Dipodidae; genus Orientallactaga; species Orientallactaga sibirica. The sequence goes on along the minus strand of JAEOAD010000798.1, from coordinate 51,777 downwards.
TCCCTGAAGAGTAGAGCTAGCATGCCCCAATACAAGGCCTAAGGTATCTTGTGGCAAGGGGCCAAAGACGCCAGTAGGGAGAACCTGTGTCCCCATTTCTGGTGTTAATATTGACTGGGAGGTAGAACAGAGGTCCAATCCTGAGCTACCAGCTGTTGCCTGGGAGAGGGCAGTGACTCCGCATATTGGGCTGATTGGGGGACGAACCTGATAGCCCCAGGGTTCACTCCGAAGTGAGCTTTGGGGCTCTGGGGCGAGCCCCAAATCAAGTTTCCCTGTTTTGGAAGCAGGGGATTTCCCTGAATGTCAGTTTTAGAGCGGCATTCAGAGGCCCAGTGTTTGCCGCGTTTGCAACGCAGACACAGGGAAGTGGGGTGTGGACGCTCAGCCCTAAGGGGGGTGCATTCTCTGGAAAAATGACCTGCCCTCTTACAGTTATAGCAAGTTTGAGTTTTATCTCCCTGAGTGAAATCCTTAAGGGCTGCCCCTATGGCTAAACTGATACTACAAGAGGCAGGGTCCACATCAGAACAAAGCCTTATGAAATCAGAGAAGTTTTTACCACAGTGGTAAGGGCGGATAGCCACCTGACAAGCTGAATTGGCATTCTCAAAAGCAAGGTGTTTAATAAACTCATTGTCAGCCTCTTCCTGCCCCATAAGGCGCTCTGCTGCCTCCATGAGCCGGCCAATGAAATCGCTGTAAGGCTCATTTGGTCCCTGACGTAACTTAGAAAGGGAAGTTACAGCTGACCCTTTGGGTGGAAGGCTCAACCAAGCCTTAAGGGCTGTGTGCTGAATTTGTGCAAGTAAACCCGGGGAAAACTTAGCATGTGCTTGGTTGGTATCATAAGGACTGTTTCCTAAAAGTTTGTCTAGCGTCCAGGGTTTAGAGGAGGGGCGGAGTAAGTTACAGAGGGCGGCATCCTGGCATCTTTCAGTGCAATCAGCTTGCCAGAGAAGAAAGTCACCCTGCGTTAGAACAGCTTTAGCGAGCATTCTCTAATTGTTAATTGTGAGCCAGTTCTCAATCAGAGATTCTAATAAGGACGTAGTGAAAGGAGCAACAGGTGCATATAAGGAAACTGCATTTTTTAGCTCCTTTATGTATCTAAATTTAAGGTGTTGGTATTGCTGGGTTTGGATTACTAAGGTTTCATTTTTGCCTTGTTCTTCCTCACTGTCAGAGTCAGAGGATTGTTCAGCTGATTGTTCTTTTTCTGAATCCTCTCCTTCTATCTCCTCCCTTTCTATCTCTCCCGTATGTGACTCTAAAATTGGCAAAGAGCTGGTCGAAGGGCACTTTCCTGATCTGACCTGAGAACGTGTCATGGGAAAGGCATGAAGAGTTTTTGTTTTAATTTTATTTTTGCAAGGGAGAGGGGCAGAGGGAGAGCAAATCTCTAGGTCTAAATCATAAAGTTGTTTTAGAAGAAGGGCTTTTTCCCTCTTTGTCCTAAGAAGAGTTTTGAGTAGCTGGGCTTCATGGGAAAGTTTATGAGTAGCCTGCCTAGTGACTTCTTCCAAATCAAAGCACGTATGAAGCGCAGGAGCGCAGAAGGAAGATATTTTACTGGGGTTATATGGCGGTGGGTTAATCTCAAAGGCAGTCAGAGGGGGCCAATCAGGGTTATGATTTTTGGCTGACTCAACTTTTAATTCTGCCTCCTCTTCCGGGGAGAGAGAATCATCTCCTGGGGGGCCTCCCAAGAACCCCGAGAGGACGGGATAAATGGACTTAGGAGGCTCTTTTGGAGTGGGAGGGCGTGAGTTGTCCTCTGGCATAGGAACAGTAACAGAGGGACATCGGGACGGCGGATGTTTGGGCGGGTCTGGGAGGTTTTTATCCTGACAGAGGGAAGTTTGACTAGCCTTAAGGTCTTCTTTAAGGAAAAATTCCACATCCTGTATGACTTTAGAAACATCAGGTTGATAATAATGAGATTGAAGGAAGTCATTAATTAAGTTCCAATAGGAGAAGGCTTGGACCGGGACTTTCTCAGGGCCAAACATGCGATAAAAATATTTTAAACAATTACCCACGTGACCCCACCATTCCTCATCAATAGTGCCTTCCTCAGGGAACCATGGACAAACATTTTCCAAGAGAACAAAAAACTTAACCAAGGCTTTTTTTTTTTAACTTGGGCACCCCCGTATTTTGAGAGATTCCTTAAGCCCTTGAATAAACAATTCGTGTTTGCTTAACGTTTGGCCCATGTTGAAAAGAAAAGTCTATAGGAGCCTGAGCCCTGCCCCCAGCTGTGAGTGGGAGGAAAGACAAGAGGGAAAGGCTTTTCTCCTCAGGTGCACCTTTTGTCTTTGTTGCTGCCAGTGGCTTTTGAGCAATTCTGCCTGTCAGCTTGTCACAGCTTGAGCCAGCAGCCACAGCGACAAGACATTTTGATGAGAGCAAGTGTTCTTCACAATAGAGAAAGTTTAGAAATGCCAAGACCAGAGGGCAACGTTCCTGGCTATAAATAGCTCAGGGGATTCCCCAATAATCTGGACGCAAGCCTGACCGCAAGTTTAAGAGACCGGTGACAGCCCTAAAGGCTCTTAGTGGTCCATGTGTTACTGGTTTTTATGTAGAGAGGGGACTAAATAGGAGGTCATTGCCAACACCCGGTCGGGTTGTCAGGTCTTGAACAATGAGCTCTGGGCTTTCAGTCAATGCTGGAGAGTAGCCCTGGCCAAGAGACCTCAGTTGCCCTGTCACCTTGTTTCAAGTCCACGCAATGGCTCGAACCGAAAATAAAGAATGAAAGAAGAAGACAGTGTTTGAGAGGGAGATTTGTCTTTTTCTCTGAGAAAGAAAAAGTCTGTTGTTCTTTACATTAAACCTCGCCTAATCCCTCAGTGGGAAGGCAAGCCTCGCCTAGTCCATTAATGGGGAGGCAAGCCTTGCCTAGTCCCTTAATGGAGAGGCAGCCACTGGGGGCCTGTTAGTCCCAGAGGGAGGATGTCCCCAAGGGATCACCCAATTTTCTTTATGCCTTGAGGTTCATAAACTGAACATATATGGTTTGTCCCATGACATGCGTTGCCATTCTTACCTCACCCAGGTCCGTATTACAGGCAGGCTTTCCTGTAGTGACCCACTGTGGATCTTCACTCACCAACGAGGTGGTGATCCAATGCTGAGGGGATGGCCGTCCACCCGTGTGACGTCCAAGTTAATCCTCGTACCTCACGCCCCACGTTGTTGGGCGCCACTTGCCCTGGCTGGCGGGGGTTCAACAAAGGGCTTGAGGGGAGGCTAACCTAGATAAGAGACAAACAGACACAAAAATGGAGGCCAAGCCTGAAACTCTGGTCAAAGCCTCAGAGTATATTATTCACACAGAGGTATATATAGGGAAGGCAGGAAGAAGGTATGTGGGCAAATGGAATTTAGGGTTGCCAAATGGATTTTATGGCTACCAGATGTTCTGATTGATGAGGAGAGAGGGGCAGGGGTTTTTTGAGTAAAGGGCCTCAAGGATGTTTACAAGAAGGTCTGTGTTGAGATAACAGGCAGGGCAGGTTTATATCAATCCTGTTTGCTAAGATACATATCTTTAAGTTACACATTGTTCTTATCTACAGGCCAAGGTCTCTGGGCAGGCTTGCTAATTCTCACAGGAATTTATGAAACTGAAATCTAACACATAAGGTGGAGGCTATTCCTCCAAATGGCTGCAGTTTGGCTCAAGGTCCCCAACAACACTCAACCTACATTGTAGGAAACCAACTCATTCCAATAACACATCTAGCTTATTCCACACAATACAGTGTTGGACAATAAGATGTTTCTTTTCTATACAAACTACTTTAGAAATGAAGCGAATCTACTAAGTTGTACCTCTTCTTAGATTACACAAACTAGGAAAGTGTGAACATGCTGCACTCAGCCTTATTCGTAGGAAAGCAACTCATTCCGAGAAGAGGACTAGCTTATTTCACACAGTAGTGTTCGGCAATGAAGATGTTTGTTTTCTAAACAAACTACTTTAGAAATGAGGCAAATCTACTAAGTTGTACATCTTGGTAGATTAAACAAACTAGCAAAGTTTGAACTTGCTGCACTCAACCTTGGTCATAGGAGAGCAACTCATTCTGAGAACAGATATATATTATTTCACAAAGTACAGTGTTCGGCAATGAAGATGTTTGTTTTCTAAACAAACTACTTTAGAAATGAAAAGAATCTACCAAGTTGTACATCTTGGCAGACACAGTATAGTGTACCAAAATGAAGATGTTCATTTTCTAAACAAACTACTTTAGAAATGAGGCTCTACTAAGTTGGACATCTTGTTAGATTACTCAAACCAACAAAGTTTGAACTTGCTGCACTCAACAGAGCAACTCATTCCGAAAACAGATCTAGCTTATTTCACACAACACAGTGTTGGGAAATGAACATGTTTGCCTTGTAAACAAACTACTTTATAAATGAAGTGAATCTACTAAGTTGTGCAATTAGTTAGATTACACCAACTAGGAACGTTTGAACTTGATGTACTCAACCTTGTTCATACGAAAGCAACTCATTCCGGGAACAGAACTAGCTTATTACACACAGTACAGTGTTCAGCAATGAAGATGTTTGTTTTCTAAACAAACTACTTTACAAATGAAATGAATCTACTAATTTGTACATTTGTTAGATTACACAAACTAGGAAAGTTTGAACTTGCTGTACTCAACCTTGTTCGTAGGAAAGCAACTCATTCCGAGAACAGAACTATCTTATTTCACACAGGATAGTGTACTGCAATGAAGATATTTCATTTCTAAACAAACTAGTTTAGATATGAGGCAAATTTACTACATTGTACATTTTGTTAGATTACACAAACAAGGAAAGTTTGAACTTGCTGCACTCTGCTCCAGCTGGTGGGGGTTCAACAAAGGGCTCGAGGGGAGGCTAACCTATATGAGAGACAAACAGACACAAAGAAGGAGACCAAGCCTGAAACTCTGGTCATAGCCTCAGAGTTTATTATTCACACAGAGGTATATATAGGGGAAGCAGGAAGAAGGTATGTGGGCAAATGGAATTTATGGTTGCCAAATGGATTTTATGGCTACCAGATGTTCTGACTGATGAGGAGAGAGGTGCATGTTTCTTTTGAGTAATGGGCCTCAAGGATGTTTACAAGAATGTCTGTGTTGAGATAACAGGCAGGGCAGGTTTACATCAATCCTGTTTGCTAAGATACATATCTTTAAGTTACACATTGTTCTTATCTACAGGCCAGGGTAAGGTCTCTGGGATGGCTTGGTAATTGTCACAGGAATTCAGGAAACTGAAATCTAACACAAAAGGTGGAGGCTTTTCCTCCAAACGGCTGCAGTTTGGTTCAAGTTCCCCAACCTCTCCTCCCTTTTTTATACAAGACAGGGGGAAGCCCACGGTCAAGCGGTGGGCTTTAACCAAGTGGGGGAGTAGTGACCTGGCTCCTCCAGTGGGTCATTTTTATCACCCACAGTTTTGGCCCTTGGTACCTTTTGGTGAGGGGAGGCACGGCCTATATAATTATTATTCATGGTACCAACCTCCATGCAAGTCAGGTTTTTTCTCCCAGTGAATTCAGATGTAGTCAGGAAAGGACCTTCCCTTGAGGTTTTTTTGCACCAATGTTGATACCCATCCCCCTAGGGGGTGCATAGGTCTGAATGCTCATGCGGTTCCCGGAGGCTTGGGGCATTGAACCTTGGCCAACATGCCTAGAATGCTTATAAAAAGTAAGCGAATTTACAGGGGCTATAGGGCTTACAGAGGCTACAGGCTTCACAGAGGCTATAGGGTTTACAGAGGCTATAGGGTTTACAGAGGCTATAGGGCTTACAGAGGCTATAGGTTTTACATTCATTGTTAGGTGAAGGTCTCAGCTGGAGGCAGGTCTTCAGTCGTGATTCCTCGGCTTGCCAGCTCCATTCTGTGATAGTGGACCTGTAGAGGTTGCATCTTTATGGCTTCAATCTGGTAGCCTATAAAAGACATAATTTTGTTAATAACTACTGGTCCAATTGCAAACAGGAGGAGTAGGATAAATAGGGGTCCCAGAATGGATGGCAGCCAGGAGAGAAAAGGGGAATTGATCCAGAAGTGAGATGATGAGGAGTCATACCTGGAGTGTAACTCTTGATTAAGTGTCTGTAATTTTTTTACATTTTCTTCTGTGATCCCTGATTCATTGACATAAAAGCAGCATTCTTCCTGAAGGGCTAAACAGGTTCCCCCATTTTCTGCTGTAAGGAGGTCAAGGGCTCTTCTATTTTGTAGGATTACCCTTGCCAAGGAGGTTATTTGTCTCTGGAGTGACTCGAGACTCTGAGTAGTGGACTCTATTACCTGTTCTAATTTATCAGAGAACTCGCTGGTGGAGTATATAGAGTGTCCTAGTGCCCCACCAGCTAATCCTGTAGAGGTGGCTGAGGCAGCTAGACTAATGCCAACCACCAGGGGGAGAAAAGCTGCTGTTTTGCGAGTTTTGTGAAAAAGCCAGGCAAATTCGTCCAGGCTATACATGGTGAGTTGGGCGGCCACAGTTACCAATATGCAAGGCCCTGGAGTGGTGCTATTGATATAAGTGAATAAGGTTTTATTACACCAGAAGTGAGTTAGTGGGGGGGGATACTAGAGGTGTGGACACAGAACTGTTTTGTGTGCACTGGAAATTAGTAGGTTGTGAATAGCTAGTATAAAATCACCATAAATTGAAGAAGCTATCTAGATATTCTGAGAACAATGGGACTGGGGAGACGGGGGGAGTAGGTTTATAATGGGATCAGTTAAAAGAGAGGTGTGAAGTGGTGGAAATATTTAAGGGAGCTGCTGCAAGGACAGGACAAGAGAGAGAAGTGCACAGTAAGCATGAGGAAGTATTTACCCCAGAGATATTGAGCAAATTGACAGCATATTGTAGATACACTGGCCAGGAGTCCCATTTTACCTTGTCTTTAGCCTGTAGGGCTGAATGAAGATGTCGTTCTGTTTCTAAAATAATTTTATTTACCTGGTCTTTAGCATCAGCAGGAACTAGCTGTCTATATATATATATATGCTTCCTGTGGGATAGGAGGACCAGCCATCATTGTACAATTTGCCGGTGACTCCTTTCTGCCAATGGTCATGCCAGGGGTCAGGAATTACTAGAATAAACTGTGATCCCTGCAATCTGAGGATGCCATGTCTATTGATGGGGTCATGTTGCCTACAACTCTAGTATCGGCAGCCCCCATATGTGGGCTCCTGATCTAGACAACTACCCTTATTATCATATGGGAAACAGGCATAAGGCCTATATGTGGTAGATATGGTCTTAGGTGAACTTTTGATGGAGATGGTACTTTGACATCCAGCAAGAGGCCAGCATTCTGAGCCTATGAGGACAGTGGGGGGGGACCTTTTGTCTCTGGTTTTTCTTTTATTTGAAATTCTCATTGAAGAACAGATGTAGCATGTGTGGAGACCATCAGCAGTAAAAACGCAAACAGGAAGAGCTAGGGGCTGGATCTTCTAGGCTCCATCCTTGGACCTGGAGTGATGAGATCTGAAAGAGAAAAGAGGGAATTGCCTCAGGAACGGATGTTCTTGGGCAAAAATTATTGGGAGCATATGGGCTCATTGACTTGTCTGACTAGACATTCTGGCAACCATTGTGCAGTGTCTTTTTGAGTATCAAACACCTGCGGCCCCAAATGAGAACGGGGTCTGGGCCATACCATTGGGAGGTCAGGGGATCTTTCCACCTGACTTGAGCAAAGGTGTGATTAGTGGCTGTGTGCCACAATCGGTCGACAGCTGAAGCGCCCTTGGCATGAAGAGTTAAAAAATTTAGAACAAATAAGGCATGATTAAGAACATTTTTAGGAGAGTTTTTGGTAGGAAGTAAACTGTTATTTTTTAATTTATGAAGGGTGTTTTTAATGGTCTGATGAGCCCATTCAACAATTCCTTGTCTCTGAGGGTTATAGGGTATACCTGTAATGTGCTTGATCTGGAGTTGATGGCAAAACTCTTGGAATTACTTCCCATATACCCAGGGCCATTGTCAGTTTTTATAATAGATGGCTTTCCCATAACCCTGAGGCAATTAAGTACATATGCAATAACATTTTTAGAAGCTTCCCCAGTGTGCAGGCTGGCATAGATGAACCCACTATAGGTGTCAATTGTGACATGAAGGTATTTAAGGTTGCCAAAGGGAAGGAACATGTGTTATATCCATTTGCCAAATTTCATTGGGGATCAGGCCCCTGGGGTTAACTCCCAAGTGGGGAACAGGCAGGAGGGTAACGCAATTTGAACATTGTTTAACTATCTGGCGAGCTTGTTCCCTTGTAATTTTAAAGAGGAGGCGTAGGGTCTGGGCATTAAGATGGTGTATAGAATGGGCTGTCTTAGCCTGAGCTAGGTGGTCAGATTCAACAAGAAGGGCCAGCTGGGTGGCCTTATCAGTAATGGCATTGCCTGCAGCCAGGGGCCCAGGAAGCCCAGAATGGGCACGGATATGGCCTATATAAAAGGGGTGTTGCCTGGCACGTATGCACTGCTGAATAGAGGAAAACAGAGGGGTGGCATTTGTAGTAGGTTTTATATTGGGCACGGTCTCCAAGAGGGGGATAGACTGGGCAATATAAGCACTATCAGTGCATAGATTAAAGGGAGTGCTTGAGAGCTGTTGAAAGACTTTTAAAACAGCAAAGAGTTCCACCAATTGGGTGGAGTGAAATGGAGAGTGTAGGGAAGTGGTTTGATTATCTATGGTAAAGGCAGCCACTCCATTGGAGGAGCCATCAGTGAATACTAGAGGAACGTGAGGAAGGGATTGAGAGGAGGTTAATGTGGGAAAAATAATTGGTTGAGTCCTTAGGAATTGTAAGAGTTTATCAGCGGAGTAGTGATTATTGAGGACTCCCTGAAAGGAAATGCAGGATATTGCCCAGTTGTCATCATTTTGTATGAGCCACTGAATTTGAGTAGGGGAATAAGGCAACACTATCTTATCAGGATCTTTCCCAAAAATTTTTCTGCTCTTATCTCTTCCTGTCTTTATCAATTCTGCTACCCAGTGGACATAAGGGGTAAGGACCTTTGGAGGTGAGGCAGGCAGATGGACCCAAAAGAGGGGCCCCTCCTGCCAGAATACCCCAGTGGGTGTGAAGTCAGAAGTGCAAATAACCAGAAGAAGCTTTTCATAAGAAACAAAGGTGACCTGCTGGTTTGAAATTGCAGCTTCCACAAGTCTTAAGGCCTCCAGGGCGGGGGTTGTTAGTGAGCTTCTGGAGGTGGGGTCTGGGTCTCCTTTGAGAATATCAAACAGTGGATTGAGCTCTCCAGTGGTTAACCTAAGGTAGGGTCTGAGCCAACTAATATCTCCCAAGAGTTTGTGGAAGTGGTTTAAGGTTTTTAAGTGACCAGTTTTGAGTTGAATCTTCTGTGAGAGAATTTTATTGTGGAAGAGCTCAAAGCCTAAGAATAAGTAGGGGGGTTTTAATTGGATTTTGTCAGAAGCTATCTGGAGGCCGGCCTTGGTAAGAGCCATAGAAAGTTCCTGTGAGCACACGAGGAGCTCAGAAGAGTCAGGACCAGCCAAAAGAATATCATCCATATAGTGAATTAAATATAAGGAGGGCCATTTTTGTCTAAATGGGTCCACAACCTGAGCTACAAATTTTTGACATAGTGTAGGGCTGTTTGCCATTCCTTGGGGTAAGATTTTCCATTGGAACGTGGACATTGGGCCTTTAAATTAATTACAGGTAAGCTGAAGGCAAAATGTTTGCGATCCTCAGGATGTAGGGGATTTGTGAAAAAACAATCTTTTAGGTTGATAATAATCTTATAATATCCTGCAGGAATTGCCACAGGTGTGGGGAGGCCTGGTTGCAGGGCTCCCATAGGTACCATGGCCTTATTGATTTCTCTAAGGTCCTGGAGCAATCTCCATTTTCCTGACTTTTTTCTTATAACAAAAATGGGAGTGTTCCAAGGAGAGGTGGTGGGCTCAATATGGCCTGCACCAAGCTGTTCCTGTACTAACATCGTAGCTGCAGCTAATTTTTCAGAAGTTAAAGGCCATTGATCAACCCATATAGGTTGTGTTGTTTTCCAGGATATCTTATCTGCATGGGGCATAGGCATGTCAATAGCTGTTAGGATAAATTTTTGTAACCAATCCCAGCATGGTCCATTTTTATGGCAATTGGAATTGGTTCTTTTACTCCTTGGGAATGTTTGCCCAGTCCCTGTCCTGGGCAGAAGCCCTGATTAAGCATCTGATGAGCTATGAGTTCATTCGGACTGCACATAATAAGCTTCATTTGAGAGAGGATATCTCGGCCCCAAAGATTGACAGGCAGGTTGGCGACTACATAGGGTTGGACGGTGCCCTGGTTACCTTCCTCATCTTCCCATCGAATGATTTCAGAACTTTGTAGGTGGTTAGAATTTTTTCCTATTCCTTTAAGGTGAGTAATGGAAGCTATGAGAGGCCAAGATGAAGGCCAGTCTTTGCTAGAAATAATTGTGGCGTCAGCGCCAGTATCTAAAACTCTTTCAAAAGTTTTTCCTTTTAGCTTTAACTTAAGGATGGGCCTTGTTTGGGTAATTGCCTGTGCCCAATAGACATCTGAGGATCCAAACCCACAGGGCCCCATTTTAGATTTTTTATAAGATGTTTGTTTATTGTCAAGGGGTAGTAATACTAATTAAGCAATTCGAAGGCCAGAGGGAATACTGATGGGTCCCTGAGAGGCAGTGGCCATGACTTTAATTTCTCCGGTGTAGTCATTATCTATAATCCCTGGGGAAATAGTGAGTCCCTGAAGAGTAGAGCTAGCATGCCCCAATACAAGGCCTAAGGTATCTTGTGGCAAGGGGCCAAACACGCCAGTAGGGAGAACCTGTGTCCCCATTTCTGGTGTTAATATTGACTGGGAGGTAGAACAGAGGTCCAATCCTGCGCTACCAGCTGTTGCCTGGGAGAGGGCAGTGACTCCGCATATTGGGCTGATTCAGGGACGAACCTGATAGCCCCAGGGTTCACTCCAAAGTGAGCTTTGGGGCTCTGGGGTGAGCCCCAAGTCAAGTTTCCCTGTTTTGGAAGCAGGGGATTTCCCTGAATGTCAGTTTTAGAGTGGCATTCAGAGGCCCAGTGTTTGCCACGTTTGCAACGCAGACACAGGGAAGTGGGGTGTGAACGCTCAGCCCTAAGGGGGGTGCATTCTCTGGAAAAATGACCTGCCCTCTTACAGTTATAGCAAGTTTGAGTTTTATCTCCCTGAGTGAAATCCTTAAGGGCTGCCCTTATGGCTAAACTAATACTACAAGAGGCAGGGTCCACATCAGAACAAAGCCTTATGAAATCAGAGAAGTTTTTACCACGGTGGTAAGGGCGGATAGCCGCCTGACAAGCTGAATTGGCATTCTCAAAAGCAAGGTGTTTAATAAACTCATTGTCAGCCTCTTCCCGCCCCATAAGGTGCTCTGCTGCCTCCATGAGCCGGCCAATGAAATCGCTGTAAGGCTCATTTGGTCCCTGACGTAACTTAGAAAGGGAAGTTACAGCTGACCCTTTGGGTGGAAGGCTCTACCAAGCCTTAAGGGCTGTGTGCAAGTAAACCCGGGGAAAACTTAGCATGTGCTTGGTTGGTATCATAAGGACTGTTGCCTAAAAGTTTGTCTAGCGTCCAGGGTTTAGAGGAGGGGCGGAGTAAGTTACAGAGGGCGGCATCCTGGCATCTTTCAGTGCAATCAGCTTGCCAGAGAAGAAAGTCACCCCGCGTTAGAACAGCTTTAGCGAGCATTCTCTAATTGTTAATTGTGAGCCAGTTCTCAATCAGAGATTCTAATAAGGACATAGTGAAAGGAGCAACAGGTGCATATAAGGAAACTGCATTTTTTAGCTCCTTTATGTATCTAAATTTAAGGTGTTGGTATTGCTGGGTTTGGATTACTAAGGTTTCATTTTTGCCTTGTTCTTCCTCACTGTCAGAGTCAGAGGATTGTTCAGCTGATTGTTCTTTTTCTGAATCCTCTCCTTCTATCTCCTCCCTTTCTATCTCTCCCATATGTGACTCTAAAATTGGCAAAGAGCTGGTCGAAGGGCACTTTCCTGATCTGACCTGAGAACGTGTCACGGGAAAGGCATGAAGAGTTTTTGTTTTAATTTTATTTTTGCAAGGGAGAGGGGCGGAGGGAGAGCAAATCTCTAGGTCTAAATCATAAAGTTGTTTTAGAAGAAGGGCTTTTTCCCTCTTTGTCCTAAGAAGAGTTTTGAGTAGCTGGGCTTCACGGGAAAGTTTATGAGTAGCCTGCCTAGTGACTTCTTCCAAATCAAAGCACGCATGAAGCGCAGGAGTGCAGAAGGAAGATATTTTACTGGGGTTATATGGCGGTGGGTTAGTCTCAAAGGCAGTCAGAGGGGCCAATCAGGGTTATGATTTTTGGCTGCCTCAACTTTTAATTCTGCCTCCTCGTCCGGGGAGAGAGAATCATCTCCTGGGGGCCTCCCAAGAACCCCAAAAGGACAGGATAAATGGACTTAGGAGGCTCTTTTGGAGTGGGAGGGCGTGAGTTGTCCTCTGGCATAGGAACAGTAACAGAGGGACATCGGGACGGTGGATGTTTGGGCGGGTCTGGGAGGTTTTTATCCTGACAGGGAAGTTTGACTAGCCTTAAGGTCTTCTTTAAGGAAAAATTCCACATCCTGTATGACTTTAGAAACATCAGGTTGATAATAATGAGATTGAAGGAAGTCATTAATTAAGTTCCAATAGGAGAAGGCTTGGACCGGGACTTTCTCAGGGCCAAACATGCGATAAAAATATTTTAAACAATTACCCACGTGATCCCACCGTTCCTCATCAATAGTGCCTTCCTGGGGGAACCATGGACAAACATTTTCCAAGAGAACAAAAAACCAAGGCTTTTTTTTTTTAACTTGGGCACCCTGTATTTTGAGAGATTCCTTAAGCCCTTGAATAAACAATTCGTGTTTGCTTAATGTTTGGCTCACGTTGAAAAGAAAAGTCTATAGGAGCCTGAGCCCTGCCCCCAGCTGTGAGTGGGAGGAAAGACAAGAGGGAAAGGCTTTTCTCCTCAGGTGCAGCTTTTGTCTTTGTTGCTGCCGGTGGCTTTTGAGCAGTTCTGCCTGTCAGCTTGTCACAGCTTGAGCCAGCAGCCACGGCGACAAGACATTTTGATGAGAGCAAGTGTTCTTCACAATAGAGAAAGTTTAGAAATGCCAAGACCAGAGGGCAACGTTCCTGGCTATAAATAGCTCAGGGGATTCCCCAATAATCTGGACGCAAGCCTGACCGCAAGTTTAAGAGACCGGCGACAGCCCTAAAGGCTCTTAGTGGTCCATGTGTTACTGGTTTTTATGTAGAGAGGGGACTAAATAGGAGGTCGTTGCCAACACTCGGTCGGGTTGTCAGGTCTTGAACAATGAGCTCTGGGCTTTCAGTCAATGCTAGAGAGTAGCCCTGGCCAAGAGACCTCAGTTGCCCTGTCACCTTGTTTCAAGTCCATGCAATGGCTCGAACTGAAAATAAAGAATGAAAGAAGAAGACAGTGTTTGAGAGGGAGATTTGTCTTTTTCTCTGAGAAAGAAAAAGTCTGTTGTTCTTTACATTAAACCTCGCCTAATCCCTCAGTGGGAAGGCAAGCCTCGCCTAGTCCATTAATGGGGAGGCAAGCCTTGCCTAGTCCCTTAATGGAGAGGCAGCCACTGGGGGCCTGTTAGTCCCAGAGGGAGGATGTCCCCAATGGATCACCCAATTTTCTTTATGCCTTGAGGTTCATAAACTGAACATATATGGTTTGTCCCATGACATGCGTTGCCATTCTTACCTCACCCGGGTCCGTATTACAGGCAGGCTTTCCTGTAGTGACCCACTGTGGATCTTCACTCACCAACGAGGTGGTGATCCAATGCTGAGGGGATGGCCGTCCACCCGTGCGACGTCCAAGTTAATCCTCGTACCTCACACCCCACGTTGTTGGGCGCCACTTGCCCTGGCTGGCGGGGGTTCAACAAAGGGCTTGAGGGGAGGCTAACCTAGATAAGAGACAAACAGACACAAAAAAGGAGGCCAAGCCTGAAACTCTGGTCAAAGCCTCAGAGTATATTATTCACACAGAGGTATATATAGGGAAGGCAGGAAGAAGGTATGTGGGCAAATGGAATTTACGGTTGCCAAATGGATTTTATGGCTACCAGATGTTCTGATTGATGAGGAGAGAGGGGCAGGGGTTTTTTGAGTAAAGGGCCTCAAGGATGTTTACAAGAAGGTCTGTGTTGAGATAACAGGCAGGGCAGGTTTACATCAATCCTGTTTGCTAAGATACATATCTTTAAGTTACACATTGTTCTTATCTACAGGCCAAGGTCTCTGGGCAGGCTTGCTAATTCTCACAGGAATTTAGGAAACTGAAATCTAACACATAAGTTGGAGGCTATTCCTCCAATTGGCTGCAGTTTGGCTCAAGGTCCCCAACAACACTCAACCTACATTGTAGGAAACCAACTCATTCCAATAACACATCTAGCTTATTCCACACAATACAGTGTTGGACAATGAAGATGTTTCTTTTCTATACAAACTACTTTAGAAATGAAGCAAATCTACTAAGTTGTACCTCTTCTTAGATTACACAAACTAGGAAAGTGTGAACATGCTGCATTCAGCCTTATTGGTAGGAAAGCAACTCATTCCGAGAAGAGGACTAGCTTATTTCACACAGTAGTGTTCAGCAATGAAGATGTTTGTTTTCTAAACAAACTACTTTAGAAATGAAACGAATCTACTAAGTTGTACATCTTGGCAGATTACACAAATTAGGAAAGTTTGAACTTGCTGCACTCAACCTTCTTCGTAGGAGAGCAACTCATTCTGAAAACAGATCTAGCTTATTTCACACAATACAGTGTTGGGAAATGAAGATGTTTGTCTTCTAAACAAACTACTTTAGAAATTAAGCGAATCTACTAAATTGTACATCTTGGCAGATTACACAAACTAGGAAAGTTTGAACTTGCTGCACTCAACCTTCTTCGTAGGAGAGCAACTCATTCCGAAAACAGATCTAGTTTATTTCACACAATACAGTGTTGGGCAATGAAGATGTTTGTTTTCTAAACAAACTACTTTAGAAATGAAGTAAATCTGCTAACTGTACATCTTGTTAGATTACACAAACTTGGAAAGTTTGAACATGCTGCATTCAACCTTCGTAGGAGAGCAACTCATTCTGAAAACAGATGTAGATTATTTCACACAATACAGTGTTGGGCAATGAAGATGTTTGTCTTCTAAACAAAGTACTTAAAAATGAAGCGAATCAACTAAGTTGTACAAACGACTTTAGAAATGAAATGAATCTACTAAGTTGTATATCTTGTTAGATTACACAAACCAGGGAAGTTTGATCTTGCTGCAGTCAACCGTCTTTGTAGGAAAGCATCTCATTCCGCTCATAGAACTAGCTTATTTCACACAATACAGTGTTCATCAATGGAGATCTTTGTTTTATAAGCAAACTACTTTAGAATTGAAATGAATCTACTGAGTTGTACAACTTGTTAGATTGATCAAACCAGGAAAGTATCAACGTGGTCCACTCAATCGTCATCTTGGGAAAGCAACTCAATCTGCAAACAGTACTAGTGTATTTCACACAGTACAGCATTTGGCAATGAATACCTTTGTTTTCTAAGCAAACTACATTAGAAATGAAACGAATCTACTAAGTTGTATGTCCTGTTAGATTATACAAACCAAGAAAGTATAAACTTGCTGCACTCAACCGTCTTCGTAGGAAAGCAACTCATTCTGAGAACTGAACCAGCTTATTTCACACAGTACAGTGTTCAGCAATGAAGAACTTTGTTTTCTAAGCAAACTACTTTAGAAATGAAACGAATCTCCTAAGTTGTACATGTTGTTAGATTACACAAACCAGGAAAGTTTGATCTTCCTGCAGTCAACTGTCTTCGTAGGAAAGCATCTCATTCCGCGAACAGAACTAGATTATTTCTCACAGTACAGTGTTCGGCAATGTAGATCTTTGTTTTCTAAGGAAACTACTTTAGAAATGAAGTGAATCTACTAAGTTTTACATCTGGTTAGATTACACAAACCAGGAAAGTTTGACCTTTTTGCACTCAACCATCTTCGTAATAAAGCAATTCAATCCGAGAACAGAACTAGTTTATTTCACACTGTACAGTGCACCACAATGAAGATCGTAGTTTTCTAAGCAAACGACTTTAGAAATGAAACGAATCTACTAACGTGTATATCTTGTTAGATTACACAAACGAGGAAAGTTTCATGTTGCTGCAGTCAACCATCTTTGTAGGAAAGCATCTCATTCCTCCCACTGAACTAGCTTATTTCACACAGTACAGTTTTCGGCAATGAAGATCTTTGTTATCTAACCAAACTACTTTAGAAATGAAACGAATCTACTAAGTTGTACATCTTGTTAGATTACACAAACCAGGAATGTTTGATCTTGCTGCAGTCAACCATCTTTGTAGGAAAGCATCTCATTCCGCCCATAGAACTAGCTTACTTCACACAGTACAGTGTTCGGCAAAGGAGATCTTTGTTTTATAATCAAACTACTTTAGAAATGAAATGAATCTACTCGGTTGTACATCTTGATAGATTTATCAAACCAGGAAAGTAACAACGTGGTGCACTCAATCGTCTTCTTGGGAAAGCAATTCAATCCGCGAACAGTACTAGTGTATTTCACACAGTACAGCGTACGGCAATGAATACCTTTGTTTTCTAACCAAACTACATTAGAAATGAAACGAATCTACTAAGTTGTATATCTTGTTAGATTATACAAACCGAGAAAGTATAAACTTGCTGCACTCAACTGTCTTCGTAGGAAAGCAACTCATTCTGAGAACAGAACCAGCTTATTTCACACAGCACAGTGTTCAGAAATGAAGAACTTTGTTTTCTAAGCAAACTACTTTAGAAATGAAACGAATCTACTAAGTTATACATCTTGTTAGATTACACAAACCAGGAAAGTTGGTTCTTCCTGCACTCAACGGTCTTCATAGGAGAGCATCTCATTCCGAGAACAGAACTAGCTTATTTCACGCTGTACAGTGTTTGGCAATGAAGATCTTTGTATTCTAAGCACACTACTTTAGAAATGAAATGAATCTACTAAGTTGTACATCTTGTTAGATTACCAAAAGCAGGAAAGTTTGATCTTGCTGCACTCAACCGTTTACGTGGGAAAGCAACTCATTCCGAGAAGAGAACTAGCTTATTTCACAAAGTACAGTGTTTGGCAATGAAGATCTTTGTTTTCTTAGCAAACTAATTTAGAAATGAAACATATCTACTAAGTTGTATATCTTGTTAGAATCCACAATCCAGGAAAGTATCAACTTCCTGCACTCAATCATCTTTGTGGGAAAGCAAATCATTCCGAGAAGAGAACTAGCTTATTTCACACAGTACAGTGTTCAGTAATGAAGACCTTTGTTTTCTAAGCAAACTACTTTTGAAATGAAACGAATCTACTAACTTGTACATCTTGTTATATTAGACAAGACACTGAAGTATCAACTTGCTGCAATCAGCCGTATTTGTAGGAAAGCATCTCATTCCGAGAACAGAACTAGCTTATTTCACACAGTACAGTGTTCGGCAATGAAGATCTTTGTTTTCTAAGCAAACCACTTTAGAAATGAAGTGAATCTAGTAAGTTTTACATCTTGTTAGATTACACAAACCAGGAAAGTTTGACCTGTTTGCACTCAACTGTCTTCGTAGTAAAGCACCTCATTCCGACAACAGAACTAGCTTATTTCACACAGTCCAGTTTTCGGCAATGAAGATCTTTGTTATCTAAGCAAACTGCTTTAGATATGAAACGAGTGTACTAAGTTGTACATGTGGTTAAATTACACAAACCAGGAAAGTTTGGTCTTCCTGCAGTCAACCGTCTTCGTAGGAAAGCATCACATCCATGAAAAGAACTAGCTTATTTCACACAGGGCAGTGTTTGGTGACCAAGATCTTTGTTCTCTAAGCAAACTACTTTAGAAATGAAACGAACCTACTAATTTGTATATCTTGTTAGATTACACAAACCAGGAAAGTATCAACTTCATGCACTCAACCTCCTTCGTGGTAAAGCAACTCATTCAGAGAGGAGAAATAGCTTATTTCACACAGTACAGTGTTCAACAGTGAAGACCTTTGTTTTCTCAGCATACTACTTTTGAAATGAAATGAATCTACTAAACTTTACATCTTCTTAGATTACACAAACTGGGAAAGTATCTACTTGCTGCACTCAACAGTCTTCGTAGTAAAGCAAGTCATTCCGAGAACAGAAGTAGCTTGTTTCACAAAGGACAGTGTTTGGCAATGAAGATCTTTGCTTTCCAAGCAATCTACAATAGAAATGAAACATATCTACTAAGTTGTATATCTTGTTAGATTACACCAACCAGGAAAGTATCCACTTGCTGCAATCAACTGTCTTCGTAGGAACGCAACTCATTCCGAGAACAGAACTAGCTTATCTCACATGGTACAGTGTTCGGCAATGAAGATCTTTGTTTTCTAAACAAATTACTTTAGGAATGAAACGAATCTCATAAGTTGTACATCTTGATAGATTACACAAACCAGGAAAGTATCAACTTGCTGCACTCAATCTACTTCGTGGTAAAGCAACTCATTCTGAGAACAGAACTAGCTTATTTCACACAGTACAGTGTTTGCCAATGAAGATCTTTGTTTTCTAAGCAAACTCCTTTAGAAATGAAGCGAATCTACAAAGTTGTACATATTGTTAGACTACACAAACCAGGAAACTTTGAGCTTGCTGCACCGAACCATCTTTGTAGGAAAGCATCTAATTCTGAGAACAGAACTAGCCCATTTCACGCTGTACTGTGATTGGCAATGAAGATATTGTTTTCTAAGCAAACTACTTTTGAAATGAAGTGAATGTACGAAGTTGTTCATCTTGTTTTATTACACAAACAAGGACAGTTTGATCTTGCTGCACTCAACCGTCTTCGTAGGAAAGCATCTCATTCTGAGAACGGAACTAGCTTATTTCTCACAGTACAGTGTTCGGCAATGAAGATCTTTTTTGTCTAAGCAAACTACTTTAGAAATGAAGCGAATCTACTAAGCTTTACATCTTGTTAGATTACACAAATCAGGAAAGTTTGACCTTTTTGCATGCAACCATCTTCGTAGTAAAGCAACTCATTCCAAAAATAGAACTAGCTTATTTCACACAGTACAGTTTTGGCAAGGAAGATCTTTTTTTTCTAAGCAAACTACTTTAGAAATGAAACGAATCTAATAAGTTGTACATCTTTTTAGATTACACAAACCAGGAGAGTAACTACTTGCAGCACTCAACCATCTTCGTACTACAGCAACTCAATCCAAGAACAGAAGTAGCTTATTTCATAAAGTACAGTGTTTGGAAATGAAGATCTCTGTTTTCTAAGCAAACTACAATAGAAACGAAACATATCTACTAAGTTGTATATCTTGTTAGATTACACAAACCAGGAAAGTATCAAATTGCTGCACTCAACAGTCTTCGTGGGAAAGCAACTCATTCCAATAACAGAACTTGCTTATTTCACAAAGTACAGTGTTGGGTTATGAAGACCTTTGTTTTTGAAGCAAACTACTTTAGAAATGAAACGAATCTACTAAGTTGTACATCTTGATATATTACACAAACCAGGAAAGTTTGATCTTCCTGCACTCAACCGTCTTTGTTCGAAAGCATCTCTTTCAGTGAGCATAACCAGCTTATTTCAAACAGGACAGTTTTTGGCAATGAAGATCTTTGTTTTCTAAGCAAATTACTTTTCATATGAAACAAATCTACTAAGTTGTATATCTTGTTAGATTACACAAACCGGGAATGTTTGATCTTTCTGCACTCAACCATTTTCCTGGGAAAACAACTCATTCCAAGAACAGAACTAGCTTATTTCACTAGGTACAGTGTTTGGCAATGAAGATGTTTGTTTTCTAAGAAAACTACTTTAGAAATGAAATGAATCTACTAATTTGTACATCTTGTTAGATTACACAAACCAGGAGAGTATCTACTTGTTGCAGTCAACCGTCTTTGTACTAAAGCAACTCATTCCGAGAACATAACTAGCATATTTCACACATTCTAGTTTTTGGCAATGAAGATCTTTGTTTTCTAAGCAAATTACTTTAGAAATGAAACGGATCTACTAAGTTGTACATCTTGTTAGATTACAAAAAACAGGAAAGTATCAACTTGCTGCACTCAACCGTCTTTGTAGGAACGCATCTCATTCTGAGAACAGAACTAGCTTATTTCACACTGTACAGTGTTCGGCAATGAAGATCTTTGTTTTCTAACCAAACTACTTTAGAAATGAAACGATTCTACTAAGTTGTACATCTTGTTACATTACACAAACCAGGAAAGTTTGATCTTGCTGCACTCAACCGTCTCCCTTAGAAAAGCAACTCATTCCGAGAACAGAACTAGCTTATTTCACACTGTACTGTGTTCAGCAATGAAGATCTTTGTTTTCTAAGCAACTATTTTAGAAATGAAACGAATCTACCAAGTTGTACATCTTGTTAGACTTCACAAACTAGGAAAGTATCAACTTGCTGCACTCAACTGTCTTTGTGGGAATGCAACCAATTCCCAGAACAGAACTGGCTTATTTCACAAAGTACAGTGTTCGGCAATGAAGATCGTTCTTTTCTCAGCAAACTACTTTAGAAATGAAACGAATCTAATAAGTTGTACATCTTGTTAGATTACACAAACCAGGAAAGTATCAACTTGCTGCACCTCACCGTCTTCATGGGAAAGCAACTCATTCCGAGAACAGAACTACCTTATTTCACACAGTACAGTGTTCTGCAATGAAGATCTTTGTTTTCACAGCAAACTATTTTAGAAATGAAACCAATCTACAAAGTTGTACATCTTTTTAGATTACACAATCCAGGAAAGTATCAACTTCCAACACTCAACCTTCTTCGTAGGAAGGCAAGTCATTCCAAGAACGGTACTAGCTTATTACACACAATAAAGAGTTCGGCAATGAAGGTCTTTGTTTTCTAAGCAAACTATTTTAGAAATAAAACGAGTCTATTAAATAGTACATCTTGTTACATTACACAAACCAGGAAAGTTGGATCTTGCTGCACTCAACCATCTTCGTAGGAAAGGAACTCATTCCACGAACAGAACTAGCTTATTTCACACGGTACAGTTTTTGGCAATGAAGATCTTTGTTTTCTAAGCAAACGACTTTAGAAATGAAACAAATCTAATAAGTTGTACATCTTGTTAGATTACACAAACCAGGAAAGTATCAACTTGTTGCACTCAATCATCTTCGTAGGAAAGCAAATCATTCTGAGAACAGAACTAGCTTATTTCACACAGTACAGTGTTCGGCAATGAAGATCTTTGTTTTCAAACCAAACTACTTTAGGAATGGGACGAATCTACTAAGTTGTACATCTTGTTAGTTTACACAAACCAGGAAAGTATAAACTTGCTGCACTCAACCGTCTTCGTGGGAAAGCATCTCATTCTGAGAACAGAACTAGCTTATTTCACACGGTACAGTGTTCGGAAATGAAGATCTTTGTTTTCTAAGCAAACTACTTTAGAAATGAAACGAATATACTAAGTTGTACATCTTGTTAGATTACACAAACCAGGAAAGTTTAATCTTGGTGCACTCAACCGTCTTTGTAGGAATGCATCTCATTCCACTAACAGAACTAGCTTATTTCACACCGTACAGTGTTCGGCAATGAAGATCCTTGTTTTCTAACCAAACTAATTTAGAAATGAAACTAATCTACTAAGTTGTACATCCTGTTAGGTTACACAAACCAGGAAAGTATAAACTTCCTGCACTCAACCGTCTTCGTGGGAAAGCAACTCATTCCGAGAAGAGAAGTAGCTTATTTCACACAGTACACTTTTCGGAAATGAAGACATTTGTTTTGTAAGCAAACTACTTTATACTTGAAACGAATCTACTAAGTTGTACATCTTGTTAGATTACAAACACCAGGAAAGTATCAACTTGTTGCACTCAATCATCTTCATAGTAAATCAACTCATTCCGAGAACAGAACTAGCTTATTTCACACTGTACAATGTTCGGCAATGAAGATCTTTGTTTTCTAAGCAAACTACTTTAGGAATGAGACGAATCTACTAAGTTGTACATCTTGTTAGATTACACAATCCAGGAAAGAATCAACATGCTGCACTCAACCATCTTTGTGAGAATGCACCTCATTCCCAGAACAGAACTAGCTTATTTCACAAAGTACAGTGTCTGGCAATGAAGATCTTTGTTTTTTAAGAAAACTACTTTAGAAATGAAAAGAATCTACTAAGCTGTACATCTTGTTCGATTACACAAACCAGGAAAGTATCAACTTGCTGCACTCAATCGTCTTCGTGGGAAAGCAACTCATTCCGAGAACAGAACTAGCTTATTTCACACTGTACAATATTCGGCAATGAAGATGTTTGTTTTCAAAGCAAACTACTTTACAAATGATACGAATCTACTAAGTTGTACATCTTGTTATTACACAATCCAGGAAAGTTTCAACATGCTGCACTCAACCGTCTTCATGGGAAAGCAACTCATTCCCAGAAGAGAACTAGCTTATTTCACACTGTACAGTGTTCAGGAATGAAGATTTTTGTTTTCTTAGCAAACTACTTTAGAAAGAAACGAATCTACTAAGTTGTACATATTTTTAGATTACACAAACCAGGAAAGTATCAACTTGCTGCACTCAACCTTCTTCGTGGCAATGCAAGTTATTCGGAGATCAGAACTACCTTATTTCACACAGTACAGTGTTCTGCAATGAAGACCTTTGTTTTCTAAGCAAACTACTTTATACATGAAATGAATCTACTAAGTTGTACATCTTGCTAGATTACAAACACCAGGAGTGTATCAATTTGCTGCACTCAACCGTCTTCTTAAGAAAGCAACTAACTCATTCCCAGAACAGAACTAGCTTATTTCACAAAGTACAGTTTTCGGCAATGAAGATCTTTGTTTTCTAAGCAAACTACTTTAGAAATGAAACGAATCTGCTAAGTTGAATATCATGTTAGATTACACAAACCAGGAGTGTATCAACTTGCTGCACTCAACCGTCTTCGTAAGAAAGCAACTAACTCCGAGAACAGAACTAGCTTATTTCACAAAGTACAGTTTTCGGCAATGAAGATCTTTGTTTTTTAAGCAACCTACTTTAGAAATGAAACGAATCTACTAGGTTGTACATCTTGTTAGATTATGCAAACCAGGAATGTTTTATCTTGCTGCACTCAACCGTCTTCATAGGAAAGCAACTCATTCTGAGAACACAACTAGCTTATTTCACACTGTACAATGTTGGACAATGAAGATCTTTGTTTTCCAAAAAAACTACTTTAGAAATGAAAAGAATCTACTAAGTTGTACTTCTTGTTAGATTACACAAACCAGGATAGTATCAACTTGTTGCACTCAACCGTCTTCATGGGAATGCAACTCATTCCGAGAACAGAACTAGCGTATTTGACAAAGTACAGTGTTCGAAAATGAAAATCCTTGTTTTCTAAGCAAACTACATTAGAAATGAAACAAATCTACTAAGCTGTATATCTTGTTAGATTACACAATCCAGGAAAGTATCAACTTCCAGCACTCAACCATCTTCGTGGGAAAGGAACTCATTCCGAGAACAGAACTAGCTTATTTCACATAGTACAGTGTTCGGCAATGAAGACCTTTGTTTTGTAAGCAAACTACTTTAGAAATGAAACGAAGCTACTAATTTGCACACCTTTTTAGATTACACAAACCAGGAAAGTTTGATCTTGCTGCACTCAACCGTCTTCGTGGGAAAGGAACTCATTCCGAGAATAGAACTAGCTTATTTCACAAAGTAGAGTGTTCTGCAATGAAGATCTTTTTTCACAGCAAACTATTTTAGAAATGAAACCAATCTACAAAGTTGTACATCTTTTTTTTGATTACACAATACAGGAAAGTATCAGTTTCCTGTATTCAACCTTCTTCGTAGGAAGGCAAGTCATTCCAAGAACGGTACTAGCTTATTACACACAATACAGTGTTCGGCAATGAAGACCTTTGGTTTCTAAGCAAACTACTTTAGAAATGAAATGAGTCTACTAAGTAGTACATCTTGTTACATTACACAAACCAGGAAAGTATCAACTTCCTGCACTCATCCGTCTTCGTGGGAATGCAACTCATTCCCAGAACATGACTAGATTATTTTACAAAGTACAGTGTTCGGCAATGAAGATCACTGTTTTGTAACCAAACAACTTTAGAAATGAAACAATTCTACTAAGTTGTACATCTTCTTAGATTACAAACACCGGGAAAGTATCAACTTGCTGCACTCAACCGTCTTCGTAGTAAAGCCACTCATTCCGAGAACAGAACTAGCTTATTTCACACAGTACAGTTTTCGGCAATGAAGATCTTTGTCTTTTAAGCAAACTACTTTAGTAATGGAATGAATCTAAGAAGATTTACATCTTGTTAGATTACACAAACCAGGAAACTTTGATCTTTCTGCACTCAACCATCTTCGTACGAAAGCAACTCATTCTGAGAACAGAACTAGCTTATTTCCCACAGTACAGTGTTTGGCAATGAAGATGTTTGTTTTCTATCCAAACTACTTCAGAAATGAAAAGAACTTACTAAGTTTTACATCTTGTTAGATTACACAAACCAGGAAAGTTAGATCTTGCTGCCCTCAACCGTCTTCGTAGGAAAGCATCTCATTCTGAGAACAGAAATAGCTTATTTCACAAAGTACATTGTTCGGCAATGAAGATCTTTGTTTTCTAAGCAAACTACGTTAGAAATATGACGAATCTACTAAGTTGTACATCTTTTTTGATTCCACAAACCAGGAAAGTTTGATCTTGCTGCACTCAACCGTCTTCGTAGGAAAGCATGTCATTCTGAGAACAGAACTAGCTTATTTCACACTGTACAATGTTTGGCAATGAAGATCTTTGTTTTCAAAAAAAAAACTACTTTAGAAATGAAAGGAATCTACTAAGTTGTACATCTTGTTAGATTATACAAACCAGGAAAGTCTCAACTTGTTGCACTGAACCGTCTTCGTGGGAAAGCAACTCATTCCGAGAACAGAACTCTCTTATTTCACAAAGTACAGTGTTTGGCAATGAAGATCTTTTTTTCAAAGCAAACTATTTTAGAAATGAAACCAATCTACAAAGTTGTACATCTTTTTAGATTACACAATCCAGGAAAGTATCAACATCCTACACTCAACTTTCTTCATGGGAAGGCAAGTCATTCCAAGAACGAAACTAGCTTATTACACACAATACAGTGTTTGGCAATGAAGACCTTTGTTTTCTAAGCAAACTACTTTAGAAATGAAACGAGTCTACTAAGTAGTCCATCTTGTTACATTACACAAACCAGGAAACTTTGATCTTGCTGCTCTCAACCGTCTTCATAGAAAGCATCTCATTCGGCAAACAGAACTAACTTATTTCACACGGTACAGTGTTCAGCAATGAAGATCTTTGTTTTCTAAGCAAACTACTTTAGAAATGAAACGAATCTAGTAAGTTGTACATCTTGTTAGATTACACAAACCCGGGAAAGTTTGATCTTGCTGCACTCAACCGTCTTCGTAAGAATGCATCTCATTCCACGAACAGAACTAGCTTATTTCACACAGTAGTGTTCGTCAATGAAGATCTTTGTTTTGTAAGCAAAGTACTTTAGAAATGAGATGAAACTACTAAGTTGTACATCTTTTTAGATTACACAAACCAGGAAAGCATCAACTTGCTGCACTCAACCATCTTTGTGGGAATGCAACTCATTCCCAGAACAGAACTAGCTTATTTCACAAAGTACAGAGTTTTTTTTTTTATATGAAGACCTTTGTTTTCTAAGCAAACTACTTTAGAAATGAAACGAGTCTACTAAGTTGTACATCTTGTTAGATTACACAAACCAGGAAAGTTTGATCTTGCTGCACTCAACCGTCTTCGTAGTAAAGCAACTAATTCTGAGAATAGAACTAGTTTATTTCACACAGTACAGTTTTCGTCAATGAAAATCTTTGTTTTCTAAGCAAACTACTTTAGAAATAAAATGAATCTACTAAGTTGTACATCTTGTTAGATTACACAAACCAGGAAAGTTTCATCTTGCTGCATTCAACCGTGTTTGTAGGAAAGCAACTCATTCTAAGAACAGAACTAGCTTATTTCACACAGTACAGTTTTCGGCAATGAAGGTCTTTGTTTTCTATGCAAACTACTTTAGATTTGAAACGAATCTACGAAGTTGTACATCTTGTGAGA
This sequence comes from Orientallactaga sibirica, assembly GCA_036365145.1. Classification (NCBI taxonomy): domain Eukaryota; kingdom Metazoa; phylum Chordata; class Mammalia; order Rodentia; family Dipodidae; genus Orientallactaga; species Orientallactaga sibirica. The sequence continues at coordinate 25,329 of JAEOAD010000798.1, read as the reverse complement.
TACACAAACCAGGAAAGTTTTATCTTACTGCACTCAACCTTCTTAGTGTGAAAGGAACTCATTCTGAGAATGGAACTAGCTTCTTTCACACAGTACAGTGTTCGGCAATGAAGATGTTTGTTTTCTAAGTAAACTACTTTAGAAATGAAATGATTCCACTAAGTTGTACATGTTGTTAGATTACAAAAACCAGGAAAGGATCAACTTGCTGCACTCAACCGTCTTAGTAATAAAGCAACTCATTCCAAGAACAGAACTAGCTTATTTCACACAGTACAGTTTTCGGCTATGAATATATTTGGTTTTTAAGCAAACTACTTTAGAAATGAAACAAATCTACTAAGTTGTATATCTTGTTAGATTACACAAACCAGGAAAGTTTGATCTTCCTGCACTCATCCATCTTCGTAGGAAAGCAACACATTCCGAGAACAGAACTAGCTCATTTCACACAGTACAGTGTTTGGCAATGAAGATCTTTGTTTTCTAAGCAAACTACTTTAGAAATGAAACGAATCTACTAAGTTGTACATGTTGTTAGATTACACAACCCAGGAAAGAATGAACTTGCTGCACTAAGCCGTCTTCGTGGGAAAGCAACTCATTCCCAGAACAAAACTAGCTTATTTCACAAAGCACAGTCTTTGGCAATGAAGATCTTTCTTTTGTAATCAAACTACTTCAGAAATGAAACAAATCTACTAAGCTGTATATCTTGTTATATTACACAATCTAGGAAAGTGTCAACTTTCTGCACTCAACAATCTACTTGGGAAAGCCACTCATTCCAAGAACAGAACGAGCTTATTTCACACAGTACAGTGTATGGCAATGAAGACCTTTGTTTTCTAAGCAAACTACTTTAGAAATGAAGCGAATCTACTAAGTTGTATGTCTTGTTAGATTACAGAAACCAGGAAAGCATCAACTTGCTGCACTCCACAGTCTTCGTACTAAAGTGACTCATTCTGAGGACAGAACTAGCTTATTTCACACTGTACAGTTTTCCACAATGAAGATCTTTGTTTTTAAAGCAAAATACTTTGAAATGAAATGAATCTACTAAGTTGTACGTCTTGTTAGGTTACAGAAACCAGGAAACTATGAACTTGCTGCACTCAACTGTCTTCGTGGGAATGCAACTCATTCCCAGAACAGAACTAGCTTATTTCACAAAGTACAGTGTTCGGAAATGAAGATCTTTGTTTTCTAAGCAAACTACTTTAGAAATGAAACGAATCTACCACGTTTTACATCTTGTTAGGTTACACAAACCAGGAAAGTATCAACTTGCTGCACTCAACCATCTTTGTAATAACGCAACTCACTCCGAGAATAGAACTAGCTTATTTCACACAGTACAGTGTTCAGCAATGAAGACCTTTGTTTTCTAAGCAAACTACTTTATAAATGAAACGAATCTACTACGTTGTACATCTTCTAAGATTACACAAACCAGGAAAGTTTGATCGTGCTGCACTCAACCGCCCTCATAGTAAAGCATCTCATTACGAGAACAGAACTAGCTTATTTCACACAGTACAGTGTTCAGCAATGAAGATCATATTTTTCTCAGCTTACTACTTTAGAAATTAAACGAATCTACTAAGTTGTACATCTTCTTAGATTACACAATCCAGAAAATTATCAACTTGCTGCACTGAACCGTCTTCGTGGGAAAGCAACTCATTCTGAAAACAGAACTATCTCATTTCACACAGTACAGTTTTCAGCAATGAAGATCTTTGTTTTCAAAGCAAACTACTTTAGAAAATAAACAAATCTACATAAGTTGTACATATTGTTAGATTACACAAACCAGGAAAGCATCAACTTGCTGCACTCAACCGTCTTCGTGGGAAAGCAACTCATTCCTAGAACAGAACTAGCTTACTTCACACAGTACAGTGTTCAGAAATGAAGACCTTTGTTTACTAATCAAACTACTTTATAAATGAAACGAATCTACTAAATTGTGCATCTTGTTAGATTACACAGACCAGGACAGTGTCAACTTGCTGCACTCAACCATCTTCATAGTAAAGCAACTCATTCCTAGAACAGAACTAGCTTATTTCATGAAGTACCATATTCAGCAATGAAGATCTTTGTTTTCTAAGCAAACTACTTTAGAAATGAAACGATCTTTGTATATCTTTTTAGATTTTCTCATTCCGAGAACAGAACTAGCTTTTTCACACAGTAAAATGAAGACCTTTGTTTTCTAAGCAAACTACTTTAGAAATGAAACGAACCTACTAAGTTGTATATCTTTTTAGATTACACAAACTAGGAAAGTCTCAACTTTCTGCACTCAACGATCTACGTGGGAAAGCCACTCATTCCGAGAACAGAACTAGCTTATTTCACACAGTACAGTGTCTGGCAATGAAGACCTTTGTTTTCTAAGCAAACTACTTTAGAAATGAAACGAATCTACTAAGTTGTATATCTTGTTAGATTACAGAAACCAGGAAAGCATCAACTTGCTGCACTCCAGAGTCTTCGTACTAAAGTGACTCATTCTGAGGACAGAACTAGCTTATTTCACACTGTACAGTTTTCCACAATGAAGATCTTTGTTTTTAAAGCAAAATACTTTGAAATGAAACGAATCTACTAAGTTGTACATCTTGTTAGGTTACAGAAACCAGGAAACTATGAACTTGCTGCACTCAACGGTCTTCGTGGGAATGCAACTCATTCCCAGAACAGAACTAGCTTATTTCACAAAGTACAGTGTTTGGAAATGAAGATCTCTGTTTTCTAAGCAAACCACTTTAGAAAAGAAACGAAACTACCAAGATTTACATCTTGTTAGATTACACAAACCAGGAAAGTATCAACTTTCTGCACTCAACCGTCTTCGTAATAACACAACTCACTCCAAGAATAGAACTAGCTTATTTCACACAGTACAGTGTTTGGCAATGAAGACCTTTGTTTTCTAAGCAAACTACTTTATAAATGAAACGAATCTACTACGTTGTACATCTTCTAAGATTACACAAACCAGGAAAGTTTGATCGTGCTGCACTCAACCGCCCTCATAGTAAAGCATCTCATTACTAGAATAGAACTAGCTTATTTCACACAGTACACTGTTTAGCAATGAAGAACATTTTTTTCTCAGCTTACTACTTTAGAAATGAAACGAATCTACTAAGTTGTACATCTTCTTAGATTACACAATCCAGAAAATTATCATCTTGCTGCACTGAACCATCTTCGTGGGAAAGCAACTCATTCTGAAAACAGAACTATCTCATTTCACACAGTACAATTTTTAGCAATGAAGATCTTTGTTTTCAAAGCAAACTACTTTAGAAAATAAACAAATCTACATAAGTTGTACATATTGTTAGATTACACAAACCAGGAAATCATCAACTTGCTGCACTCAACCGTCTTTGTGGGAAAGGAACTCATCCCGAGAACAGAACTAGCTTACTTCACACAGTACAGTGTTCAGAAATGAAGACCTTTGTTTATGAATCAAACTACTTTATAAATGAAACGAATCTACTAAGTTGTGCATCTTGTTAGATTACACAGACCAGGACAGTGTCAACATGCTGCACTCAACCGTCTTCATAGTAAAGCAACTCATTCCTAGAACAGAACTAGCTTATTTCACGAAGTACTGTATTCAGCAATGAAGATCTTTGTTTTCTAAGCAAACTACTTTAGAAATGAAATGAATCTACTAAGCTGTATATCTTTTTAGATTACACAATCCAGAAAATTATCAACTTCCTGCACTCAACCATCTTCGTGGGAAATTAACTCATTCCGAGAACAAACCAACCTTATTTCACACAGTACAGTGTTCGGCAATGAAGATCTTTGTTTTCTAAGCAAACTACTTTAGAAATGAAACGAATCTACAAAGTTGTACATTTTGCTATATTACACAATCCAGGAAAGTATCAACATCCTGCACTCCACCTTCTTCATGGGAAAGCATATTATTCAGAGAAGAGAACTCGCTTATTTCACACAGTACCGTGTACAGCAATGACGACCATTGTCTCTAAGCAAACTACTATAGAAATGAGATGAATGTAATACATTGTACATCTTGACAGATTACACAAACCAGGAAAGTTTGATCATGCTGAAATCAACCATCTTCATAGTAAAGCATCTCATTCCGAAAACAGAAATCACTTATTTCACACTCTACAGTGTTCAGCAATGAAGACATTTGTTTTCTAAGCAAACCTCTTTAGAAATGAAACAAATCTACTATGTCAAATATCTTGATAGAATACACCAAGCAGGAAATTATCAACTTGCTGCACTCAACTGTCTTCGTGGGATTACAACTCATATCGAGAATAGAACTAGCTTATTTCACACAGCACAGTGTTTGGCAATGAAGAAATTTGTTTTCTAAGCAAACTACTTTAGAAATGAAACGAATCTAAGTTGTACATCTTTTTAGATTACACAATCCAGGAGAGTTTCTACTTTCTGCACTCAACCGTCTTCATAGGAAAGCAACTCATTCCTAGAACAGAAATAGCTTATTTCACACAGTACAGTTTTTGGCACTGACGATCTTTGTTTTCTCAGCAAACTACTTTGGGAATGAAATGAATCTACTAAGTTGTACATCTTTTTAGATTACACAAACCACAAAAGTTTGATCTTGCTGCACTCAACCGTCTTTGTAGGAAAGCAACTCATTCTGAGAACAGAACTGGTTTATTTCACACAGTACAGTGTTCGGCAATGAAGATCTTTGTTTTCTAAGCAAACTACTTTGGAAATGAAACAAATCTACTAAGTTGTACATCTTGTTAGATTACACAAACCAGGAAAGCATCAACTTGCTGCACTTAACTGTCTTTGTGGGAATGCAACTCATTCCCAGAACAGAACTAGCTTATTTCACAAAGTACAGTGTTCAGGAATGAAGATCTTTGTTTTCTAAGCAAACTACTTTAGAAATGAAATGATTCTACTAAGCTGTACATCTTGTTAGATTGCACAATCCAGGAAAGTATCAACTTTCTGCACTCAACCATCTTCATAGGAAAGTGTGTCATTCCGAGAAGAGAACTAGCTGATTTCACACAGTACAGTGTTCGGCAATAAAGAACTTTGTTTTCTAAGAAAACTACTTTAGAAAAGAAACGAATCTACTAATTTGTACATCTTATTAGATTTCACAAACCAGCAAAGTTTGATCTTTTTTAAAATTATTTTTAATTTATATTATTCTAATTTTACATTCATAGTATTGGTTCCATTGTCCTCCTCCCTGTCCTCCCACTTTCAAAGGGACCCTCATCAATGGAGAATGTGAGTAGTGCAACGCAGGGGAAGGGCAAGAGTCCAGTGTTCATGAAAAGACTCCATTCTTTTTTTTTAATAAATATATTTTTTATTTATATTATTCTGATTTTACATTCATAGTATTGGTTCCATTGTCCTCCTCCCCGTCTTCCCACTTTCAAAGGGACCCTCATCAATGGGGAATGTGGATCGTGCATTGTGAGTTTGCTCAAGAGTTCTGGTGGATAGGCCCCAGTCTCTGTGCATAATGCCCCAACTTGTGACTCTATCAATCTTTCCGCCCCCTCTTCCGTGAGTTTCCCTGAGCCACATTGGGGTCACTTTAGTTCTGCTTCCTTGATGAGGTTTTGGGAGCCTATGTGTCTCTGGATATCTGGCTTAGTTGGAGTTGGATGTTCTCTGTGTTTATCTCCTTCAGCCTTTTTCTGGTGTTGTGATTGCCTTGAGCGCTGTATTCTTGCCCTTCGCCTGTGTTGTTCTATGGTTTCAGCTGGTGAGGTGTGGTTAGCTGATCCTCCCTTCAGGTTTGTTGTCCACCTGAAAAGAGATAAGCAAATTCTCCAGCGGAGAGAGAAGTTAGTACTAGATAGAAGGGATAACCATATATGTTTTGGAGGGAACTTTATATGCATTGGCTCTCTTCTAGCCCACATTTGGTGGCCTCTAGATCTTGGAGACTGAGCTCATTTTTTGTACATGGCTTTGACTTATTTCCCAGTTCCAGCAATGAGTTCCATTCCACTGAATGGATTTATTAGCCAAATCAAGAGCAGTTGGTAACCCACCATGGCTGTTTGCCACTACTGCACTTGTATGAGCATTACGTCAGATTGTTTCCTACTGGGTAACTTAGACTGCAAGTTATTTGGACCAATGTCAGACATTTTCCCCAAGTTGCTCATGAAGCACCCTCTGGTACTAGACTAGCTAACTGTTTGGGGACTGAACTTCTTCCAGGTTCTGGCCAGGTCTCTCTCTGTTTGGTCTCACACACGTATGCTGTCTTTGACAGTAGGGTCTTACCATTAACCTTTGGTTGGTCACCAAGTACTCTGACCGAAGTCTGTCTTTTTTGGGGGAACCTTGTAGGTGTTTCAGATCAACAGCTCATTGTGGAAGTTAACCCCCTGCTGGCACTGGGAGTTATAAGTCTGCACCTAGGAAGGTGAGGGAGGAAAAAGTTATATAATGTAAAAGAGAAAGTGAGTATATAGAGGAGAGGGAGAGAGAAAGAGAGAGAGAAAGAGAGAGAGAGGGAGGAATGGAGGGAGGGAGAGAGAGAGAAGAGAAAGAGAAGCAGGACAAGATTAAAGTTGGCCTTCATCATGTTCTCTCCAGGTTCCTGTGGTTCGAGTATTCCCTCTGTAGGCCTGCTGAAGGATCACTGTTTTAGCCTGTTGTTCAGAGTAAAGGGTTTTGTAGTATTTTTCCCTTTTGGGTCCCAATTTGTATGCCCCCTTGTCCTCCCTCCCACCCTCTCATTCCCTCCCACCCTTTCCCTCCCTCCATCCCACCTTCCTTCTTGTCTGGTCCTCAGAGTGTTTATTAGGTTTGGCCACATGTCATGTGGAATCCGGTTAGGGGAGACAGATAAATGAGACCATGTGACGATTATCTTTTTTTGCTTGGGTGAGCTCACTGAGGATGATCTCTTCCATGTTTGACCATTTTTTTTTCAAATTTCCTTATTTCATCTTTCCTTACTGCTACATAGAATCCCATAGTATAGATATACCACATCTTTGTTATCCATTCATTTAGTGATGGATACCTGGGTTGATTCCAGTTCTTTGCTATTATGAATAGAGCCGCTATAAACATCGTTGAGCAAATGTTTCTGATCTGAGGCTTGGGGCCTTTAGGGTAAATGCCCAATAAGGGAATAACTGGATCCATTGGTAAGTCTATGGTCATCCTTTTCAATAGTCTCCATATAGCTGTCCATAGTGGTTGAACCATTTTACATTCCCACCAACAGTGAAGACTTGTTCCTATTTCTCTGCAGCCTCGCCAGCATTTATTTTCATTGTTTTTTTTTAATGTTAGCCATCCTTACTGGGGTAAGGTGGAATCTCATAGTTGTTTTAATTTGCATTTCCCTGATGATTAGGGATGTTGAACAATTTCTTAAATGTGTGTTTGCTATTTGTATTTCTTCCTCTAAGAACTCCCTGTGCAGTTCTCTGCCCCACTTTGTGAGTGGGTTGTTTGGTGATTTATTGTTTAGGTTTTGGAGTTTTTTGTAGATTCTAGAAATTAGGCCTTTGTCAGTTGTATAGCTGGTGAAAATTTTCTCCCAATCTGTGGGTATTCTGCTGGCTTTGGTTATAATATTTTTGTCAGTGAAAAAGCTTTTCAGCTTCATGAGATCCCAATGGTTGAGTGATTGTTTAATTTCCTGAGCTGCTGAGGTTTTCTTCAGGAAATATTTTCCCACTCCTATTTCGTGGAAGGTTCCTCCTATTTTTTCTTCCAGTAGTAGCAGAGTTTCTGGTTTTATATTAAGGTCTTTTATCCATTTGGACTTAATTTTTGTGCATGGAGAGATGTGTGGGTCAAGTTTCATTTTCCTACATATGGTTGTCCAGTTTGTCCAGCACCATTTGTTGAAGATGCTGTCCTTTTTCCATTCTACGTTGCTAGGGCCTTTGTCAAATATCAAGTAGCTGTAGTTTCTTGACCCAAAGTCTGGGTCTTCAATTCTGTTCCATTGGTCTATATTCCTGTTTTTGTGCCAGTACCAGGTTGTTTTTATTACAATGGCTTTGTAGTATAACTTTAGATCAGGTATGGTGATGCCTCAAGAGGTGTTTCTTTTGCTGAGGATGAGCTTGGATATCCGAGGCCTTCTGCCTTTCCATATGAATTTTAAGATACTTTTTTCTATCTCATTGAAGAAGGAAGGTGGGATTTTTATTGGCATTGCATTGAATCTATAAAGTGCTTTTGGTAAAATTGCCATTTTCACAATGTTAATTCTACCAATCCAGGAGCATGGGAGGTCTTTCCATTTTTGTAGGACCTCCTCAATTTCTTTTTTGAGAGTTTTTATGTTTTCATTGTATAGGTCTTTCACTTCCTTAGTTAATGTTATTCCAAGGTATTTTATTATCTTTGTTGCAATTGAAAATGGGACGATGTTAGTTATTTCTTTTTCTGTCTCTTTGTCCCTTGCATACAAAAAGGCTACTGATTTCTGTGCATTGATTTTGTATCCTGCTACTTTGCTGAAGGTGCTAATCACCATTAAGTGTTTTGGGATGGAAGTTCTCGGGTCACTTATGTATAGAATCATGTCATCTGCGAATAGGGCTAACTTAACTTCTTCCTTTCCAATTTGTATCCCTTTGATTTCTTTCTCCTGTCTTATTGCTTGAGCTAATACTTCTAGCACTATGTTGAAGAGCAGAGGTGAGAGTGGACACCCCTGCCTTGTTCCTGACCTCAAAGGGAATTCCTTCAGTCTCTCCCCATTAAGAATTACTTGGGCTTTAGGTGCTTTATATATAGCCTTTATTATGTTGAGATAAGGGCCGTCCATACCTATTCTCTCCAATGTTTTGATCATGAAGTGATGTTGTATTTTGTCAAAGGCCTTTTCTGCATCTATCAAAATGATCATGTGGTTTTTGTGTTTCAGCTTGTTTATGTGGTGTATTACATTGACAGATTTCCATACGTTCAACCACCCCTGCGTTCCAGGGATGAAGCCTACTTGATCAAGGTGGATAATGCTTTTGATGTACTGTTGAATTCGGTTTGCAAGAATTTTGTTCAGGATCTTTGCGTCTATGTTCATCAGAGAAATGGGCCTATAATTTTCCTTTCTTGTGGCATCCCTGCCTGGTTTTGGAATTAGGGTGATGCTAGCTTCATAAAAAGAGTTAGGGATCTCTCCCTGTTCTCCTATTGTGTGGCAGAGTTTGAGAAGAATTGGTTTCAGTTCTTCCATGAAGGTTTGGTAGAATTCTGCTGAGAAACCATCTGGTCCTGGACTCTTCTTTTTGGGGAGGTGTTTGATTACCTCTTCTATCTCGAAGGGTGTGATGGGTTTGTTTAGAAAATTAATCTGCTCTGAGCTTAGCTTTGGTAGGTGGTATGTGTCTAGGAATTCATCCATTTCCTCCATATTTTCCTGTTTTATGGAGTAGAGGTTTTTAAAATAAGTCCTAATAACTCTTCCTATTTCGCTCATGTCTGTTGTGATCTCTCCCTTTTCATTTCTAATTTTGTTGATTTGAAGTGTTTCTTTTTTCCACTTGATCAAATTGGCCAGGGGTGTATCAATCTTGTTAATTTTTTTGAATAACCAGCTCTTTGTTTCGTCAATTTTCTTAATTGTCCTCTTAGTTTCCAATTCATTACTTTCTGCTCTGATTTTAATTATTTCTTTCTTTCTGGAAATTTTTGGGTTGGCTTCTTCTAGCCTTTCCAATGCTTTTAGGTGAATGGTCAGGTTATTGATTTGGGATCTTTCTATTTTTCTTATGATGGCATTTAGTGCTATGATTTTTCCCCTAAGGACTGCTTTCATTGTGTCCCACAAGTTTTGGTATGATGTGTTCTCATTGTCATTGAGTTCTAGAAATTTTGCAATTTCATTCTTTATTTCATCCACAACCCATTTGTTGTTTAAAAGTGTGTTGTTCAATTTCCAGTAGGTAGAGGGATTCCTGGTGTACTTTTTGTTGTTAATTTCTAGCATTACAGCATTGTGGTCTGATATCATGCAGGAAATTACATCAATTTTCTTGAAAGTATGGAAGCAGGCTTTGTGGCCCAGTACATGATCTATTTTAGAGAAGGTTCCATGTGCTGCTGAGAAGAATGTGTAATCTGTAGATTTTGGGTGGAATGTTCTACATACGTCTGTTAGGTCTAGTTGCTTTATGGTGTTGTTGAGCTCTCTTACTTCTCTATTAATTTTCTGTTTGGATGATCTATCCATTGTTGATAGTGGAGTATTGAAGTCCCCGACCAAGATGGTGTTGGTGTTTATTTCTGTTTTGTTGCCAAGTAGATTTTGCTTTATGAATTGTGGTGCACCTGTGTTTGGTGCATAAATATTGATGATTGTGATGTCCTCTTGTTGGATTGTTCCCTTGATAAGTAAGAAGTGGCCTTCTTTGTCTTTTTTGGTTAATTTTGGTTTGAAGTCTATTTTATCTGATATAAGTATAGCTACGCCTGCTTTTTTACGTATTTGTGTTTTCTTGGAATATCATTTTCCACCCTTTCATCCTAAGGAGGTGTCTGTCTTTAGTGGTGAGGTGGGTTTCTTGAAGACAGCAGATTGAGGGGTCCAGTTTTCTGATCCACCCTGTTAGCTGATGTCTTTTGGTGGGTGAATTGAGGCCATTAATGTTCAGAGATATTAGTTTGAGGTTTGATTTAATACCAGCCATATTGTAGTGGGTTGTGGTCTTTGTGTTTTTTTTTTTTTTTGAGGGGTAAGGGGTTAATGTGCACTGCTTCTTGAGGGCTCTTGAGATTGGTTATTTGTTTCTTCTGTGTGAAGAATTCCTGAGGTACTTTCTGTAGGTTTGGCTTTGTGTTCATATATTTGTAGAGATGAGTTTTATCATGGAATGTTTTTCTTTCACCATCTATTATGAGGAATACTTTTGCTGGATAGAGTAGTTGTAGCTGGAAACCATGGGCTCTTAGAGTTTTCAGTGTTCCATTCCAGGCCCTTCTGGCTTTTAGGGTTTCCATTGAGAAATCTGAGGTAATTCTAATGGGGTTCCCTTTATATGTAATGTGTTGTTTTTCCCTGACTGCTTTTAGGATTTTCTCTTTGTGCTTGATGTTTAGAGTCTTAAAGATAATGTGTCTTGGAGAATTTCTCCTTTGTTCCAGTCTGTTTTGGAGTTCTTGTAGCTTCTTGTAGCTTGATGGGATTTTCTCTTGAGAGAGTGGGAAAGTTTTCTTCAATTATTTTGTTGAATAAGCTTTCCATTCCTTTAGTCTGTGTTTCTTCCCCCTCTGGTATGCCCATGATCCTAATGTTTGGACGCTTCAGGGTATCCCACATTTCCCTCATGTTCTGTTCACAATAATTTTTGAATTTGTTGAAGTTTCTGGACTCACGAACTGTTTCTTCTGTTTTGTCTTCCAGTTCTGAGTTTCTATCCTCTACTTGGCTGACTCTATTCTTAAGAGCTTCTATAAAGTTTTGGGTTTGTTCAATTTGGTTCATATTTTCTACTGTTTTTTTATGTATAGTTTCCATCCCTCTGTCTTTTCACGTCATTTCCTGACCTTCTTAATGCTTCTTGGAGTTCATCCTTGCATTTTTTTTATGTCTTCATTGAACTTAGCCATCTGGTTATTGAGGACTTCTTTTTTTTCACTCTCCTTCAACTCATTTAATTGTTTTTGGAACCCTTCCTGGTTCTTTTATATTAGGTCTAATCTAGCAAGGATAACATTCATACAATTATTGGCTCTTTGTTGACTTTCTGAGAGTTGTGCTATTTGCTTGGCCAGTGTTGAATAGCTTGTCTCTTCATTTTGGGGTTCTGATTCTAATGTATCTTCTATGATTTGCTTTGAGACATCCATTATAGGACTGGATAGTGTAGCTTGATTTACTTGTATCTGGTTTTTCATGCTATTCCTTTTTCTCTGTGATCTGCACATCACACCAGTTCAGAGACACTGGCTAAGTGGGATCTGTCTTGTGATGGAACAGGGAATGGGTGGGGCTTGACCTGTGGTGTGGCTGCACAGGTTCCAGGCAGGTGATATGGCTCCACAGGCCCAGGGCACCTGCCTGCGATGGTGCACCGGGGCTCTGGCTGGGGAGCCAGAAGTGGGACAAATATATCTTGCTCAGCGGATCCACAGACCCAAGCACCTGGCTGCAATGGCGAGCTCAGGGGCTCTGGCCAGGGAGCAGGAAGTGGGGTGAATCTGTCTCACTAAGCAGATCCACAGACTCAGGCACCCCACTGCAATGGCTCACTCAGGGGCTTTGTCCGGGGAGCAGGACACGGGATGAATCTGTCTCACTCGTTGGATCCACAGCCCCAGACACCTAACTGTATTGCCACGCTCGGGGGCTCTGGCCGGGAGCAGGAAGTGGGATGAATCTGCTTCACTTGGCAGATCCACAGACCCAAGCTCCCAGCTGCCTTGGCACACCTAGGAGCTCTGGCCTGGAGCAGGAAGTGGGACGAATCCATCTCACTGTGAGGACCCAGGCACCTAACTGTATTGGCGCGCCCAGGGCCTCTGGCCAGAATCATGAAGTGGGACGAATCTGTCTCAATCTGTGGACCCAGGCACCTAACTGTTTTGGCACGCCCAGGGGCTCTGGCTGGGGAGCAGGAAGTGGGACGAAACTGTCTCACTCTGCGGACCGAGGCACCTAACTGTATTAGCGTGCCCAGGGGCTCTGGCCTGGAGCAGGAAGTGGGACTAAACTGTCTCACTCTGTGGACCCAGGCACCTAACTGTATTGGCACACCCAGGGGCTCTGGCTGGGGAAGTGGGGCAGATCTAGCTCACTCGGTGGGTCCACAGACCTGGGGACCTGGCTGCAACAGTGCTCCGTTTCTGGCTGGCCAGGGGCCTCAGGCAGGTCCAGTGGGACCTTTCAGGCAGTGGAGCCTGCCAAGAGCTTGGGAATCAGTAGTTTCCTTATATTGCAAATCCACCCCCACCCTCTGGAAGCATGCGGGAGCCAGGAAACCCTTTTAAAAGGTCCCTTTAACCTTAAGTATTCTTCTCTTTTCTTCCCCGTGAAGTGAGGCGAGGTTAGGTAGCTGCCATCTTGACTGGAAGTCTCCCGCAAAGTTTGATCTTGCTGCACTCAACCGTCTTCATAGGAACGCATGTCATTCTGAGAACAGAACTAGCTTATTTCACACTGTACAATGTTCTGCAATGAAGATATTTATTTTCTAAGCAAACAACTTTAGAAATAAAATGAATCTACTAAGTTGTATATCTTGTTAGATTACACAACCAGGAAAGTATCAACTTGCTGCACTGAACCATCTTCGTGGGAAAGCAATTCATTCCGAGAACAGAACTAGCTTATTTCACAAAGCACAGGGTTTGGCCCTAAAGATCTTTGTTTTCTCAGCAAACTATTTTAGAAATGAAATGAATCCACTACGTTGTACATCTTTCTAGATTACACAATCCAGGAAAGTATCAACTTCCTGCACTCAACCGTCTTCGTAGGAAAGCATCAAATTCCTCGAACAGAACTAGCTTTTTTCAAGCAGTACAGTATTCGACATTGTAGACCTTTGTTTTCTAAGCAAAATACTTTAGAAATGAAATGAATTTACTAAGTTGTACATCTTGTCAGATTACACAAACCAGGAAAGTTTGATATTGCTGCACTCAACCATCTTTGTAGGAAAGCATCAAATTCCGCGAACAGAACTGGCTTTTTTCACGCAGTACAGTATTCACCAATGAAAACCTTTGTTTTCCAAGCAAACTACTTTAGAAATGAAACGAATTTACTAAATTGTACATCTTTTTAGATTACACAAACCAGGAAAGTTTGATCTTGCTGCATCAATCGTCTTCGTAGGAAAGCATGTTCTTCCGGGTACATAACTCGCTTCTTTCACACAGTACAGTGTTCGGCAATGAAGACCTTTGTTTTCTAAGCAAACTACTTTAGAAATGAAAGGAATCTACTAAGCTGTACATCTTGTTAGATTACACAATTCAAGAAAGTATCAACGTCCTGCACTCATCCATCTTCGTGGGAAAGCAACTCATTCCGAGAACAGAACATGCTTATTTCACACAGTACAGTGTTCAGCAATGAAGACCTTTGTTTTCTAAGTAAACTACTTTAGAAATGAAACAGATCTACTAATTTTTACATCTTGTTAGTTTACACAAACCACAAAAGTTTGATCTTGCTGGACTCAACCGTCTTCGGAGGAAAGCATGTCATTCCGAGATGAGAACTAGCTTATTTCACACTGTACAATGTTCGGCAATAAAGATATTTGTTTTCTAAGCAAACTACTTCATAAATGAAATGAAAATAACAAGTGAACATTTTGTTAGACTACACAAACCAGGAAAGTATCAACTTGCTGCACTGAACTGTCTTCGTGGGAAAGCAACACATTCCGGAAACAGAACTACCTTATTTCGCAAAGTACAGTGTTCAGCAATGAAGATCGTTGTTTTCTCAGCAAACTATTTTAAAAATGAAATGAATCTACTACGTTGTACATCTTTCTAGATTACACAATCCAGGAAAGTATCAACTTCCTGCACTCAACATTCTCCATAGGAAAGCAACTCACTCCAAAAACAGAACTAGCTTTTCTCACGCAGTACAGTATTCGGCAATGTAGACCTTTGTTTTCTAAGCAAACTACTTTAGAAATGAAACGAATCTACTAAGTTGTACATCTTGTCAGATTACACAAACCAGGAAAGTTTGATATTGCTGCACTCAACCATCTTCGTAGGAAAGCATCTCATTCTGTGAACAGAACTAGTTTTTTTCACTCAGTACAGTATTCTCCAATGAAGACCTTTGTTTTCCAAGCAAACTACTTTAGAAATGAAACGAATCTACTAAATTGTACATCTTTTTAGATTACACAAACCAGGAAAGTTTGATCTTGCTGCATCAATCGTCTTCGTAGGAAAGCATGTTCTTCCGGGAACATAACTCGCTTCTTTCACACAGTACAGTGTTCGGCAATGAAGACCTTTGTTTTCTAAGCAGACTACTTTAGAAATGAAAGGAATCTACTAAGCTGTACATCTTGTTAGATTACACAATTCAAGAAAGTATCAACGTCCTGCACTCATCCATCTTCGTGGGAAAGCAACTCATTCCGAGAACAGAACATGCTTATTTCACACAGTACAGTGTTCGGCAATGAAGACCTTTGTTTTCTAAGTAAACTACTTTAGAAATGAAACAGATCTACTAATTTGTACATTTTGTTAGATTACACAAACCACAGAAGTTTGATCTTGCTGGATTCAACCGTCTTCGGAGGAAAGCATGTCATTCCGAGATGAGAACTACCTTATTTCACACTGTACAATGTTCGGCAATGAAGATCTTTGTTTTCTAGGCAAACTACCTTAGAAATGAAACGAATCTACTAAATTGTACATCTTGTTAGATTACACAATCCAGGACAGTTTCAACTTGCTGAAAGCAAGCGTCTTCGTCGGAAAGCAACTCAGTCCGAGAACAGAACTAGCTTATTTCACAAAATGCAGTGTTTGGCAATGAAGATCTTTGTTTTCTAGCAAACTACTTTAGAAATGAAATGAATCTACTACGTTGTACAACTTTTTAGATTACACAATCCAGGAAAGTATCAACTTCCTGCACTCAACCTTCTTCGTGGGAAAGCAACTCATTCCTTGAACAGGTCTGGCTTATTTCACACAGTACACTGTTTGGAAATGAAGACCTTTGTTTTCTAAGCAAACTACTTTAGAAATGAAACGAATCTACTAAGTTGTACATCTTGTTGGTTTACACAAACCAGGAAAGTTTGATCTTGCTGCACCAAACCGTCTTCGTAGGAAGGCATCTCAATCCACGAACAGAGCTAGCTTATTTCACACAATACAGGGTTCGGCAATGAAGATCTTTGTTTTCTAAGCAAACTACTTTAGAAATGAAATGAACCTCCCAAGTTTTACATCTTCTTACATTACACACTCCCTGAAAGTATCAACTTTGTGCACTCAACTGTCTTCATGGGAAAGCAACTCACTAAGAGAACAGAACTAGCTTGTCTCACACAGAACAGTTTTTGGCAATGAAGATCTTTGTTTTTTTATGCAAACTACTTTAGAAACAAAACGAATCTACTAAGTTGTACATCTGGATAGATTACACAAAACAGGAACGTTTGATCTTGCTGCACTCAACCGTCTTCGTAGGAAAGCAACTAATTCTGAGAACAGAACTAGCTTATTTCACACTGTACAGGGTTCAGCAATGAAGATCTTTGTTTTCTAAGCAAAGTACTTTAGAAATGAACCGAATCTACTAAGTTGTACATCTTCTAAGATTACACAATCCAGGAAAGTATCAACTTGCTGGACTCAACCGTCTTCGTGGGAATGCAACTCATTCCCAGAACAGAATTAGCTTATTTCACAAAGTACAGTGTTTGGCAATGACGATCTTTGTTTTCTAAGCAAACTACTTTAGAAATAAAACGAGTCTACTAAGCTGTACATCTTATTACATTGCACAATCCAGGAAAGTATCAACTTCCTACACTCATCCGTCTTCGTGGGAAAGCAACTCATTCTGAGAACAGAACAAGCTTATTTCACACAGTACAGGGTTTGGCAATGAAGACCTTTGTTTTCTAAGTAAACTACTTTAGAAATGAAACGAATCTACTAATTTGTACATCTTGTTAGATTACACAAACCAGGAAAGTTTGATCTTGCTGAACTCAACTGTCTTCGGAGGAAAGCTTGTCATTCCAAGATCAGATCTATCTTATTTCACACTGTACAATGTTCAGCAATGAAGATTTTGTTTTCTAAGCAAACTACTTTATAAATGAAACGAATCTACTAAGTTGTACATCCTGTTAGATTACACAATCGAGGACAGTTTCAACTTGCTGAACGCAACCGTCTTCGTAGGAAAGCAACTCATTGCGAGAACAGAACTAGCTTATTTCACAAAGTTCAGTGTTTGGCAATGAAGATCTTTGTTTTCTCAGCAAACTATTTTAGTAATAAAACAAATATACTACGTTGTACATCTTTTTAGATTACACAACCCAGGAAAGTATCAACTTCATGCACTCAACATTCTTTGTGGGAAAGCAACTCATTCCAGGAACGGAACTAGCTTGTTACTCACAGTACAGTGTTGGGCATTGAAGAGCTTTGTTTTATAAGCAAACTACTTTAGAAATGAAACGAATCTATTAAGTTGTAGAGATTGTTAGATTACACAAACCTGGAAAATATCAACTTGCTGCACTGAACCATCTTCATGGGAAAGCAACTCATTCTGAGAACAGCACTAGCGTATTTCACAAAGTACAGTGTTCGGCAATGAAGATCTTTGTTTCTCAAGCAAACTACTTTAGAAATGAAACGAATCTACTAAGTTGTACATCTTGTTAGATTACAGAAAACAGGAACGTTTGATCTTACTGCACTCAGCCAACTTCGTAGGAAAGCAAAACATTCCGAGAACAGAACTACCTTTTTTCACACTGTACAGTGTTCGGCAATGAAGATCTTTGTTTTCCAAGCAAACTACTTTAGAAATGAAACGAATCTACTAAGTTGTACATCTTGTTAGATTACACAAACCAGGAAAGTATCAACTTCCTGCACTCATGTATCTTCGTGGGAAAGCAACTCATTCCCAGAACAGAACTAGCTTATTTCACACAGTACAGAGTTGGGCAATGAAGACCTTTCTTTTGTAATCAAACTACTTTAGAAATGACATGAATCTACTAATTTGTACATCTGGTTAGATTACACAAGCCAGGAAAATATCAACTTGCTGCACTGAACCATCTTCATGGGAAAGCAACTCATTCTGAGAACAGCACTAGCTTATTTCACAAAGTACAGTGTTCGGCAATGAAGATCTTTGTTTTATCAGCAAACTACTTTAGAAATGAAATGAATCTACTACCTTGTACAACTTTTTAGATTACACAATCCAGGAAAGTATCAACTTCCTGCACTCAACCCTCTTTGTGGGGAAGCACCTCATTCCAAGAACAGAACTAGCTTATTTTACACAGTACAGTGTTCGGCAATGAAGACCTTTGTTTTCTAAGCAAACTGCTTTAGAAATGAAAAGAATCTACTAAGTTGTGCATCTTGTTAGATTACACAAACCAGGAATGTACCAACTTGGTGCACTCAACCGTCTTCGTGGGAATTCAAATCATTCCCAGAACAGAACTAGCTTATTTCACAATAGTGTTCGGCAATGAAGATCGTTGTTTTCTAAGCAAACTACTTTAGGAATGAATCAAATCTACTAAGCTGTACATCTTGTTAGATTACACAAAGTAGGAGAGTATCAACTTCCTGCACTCATCCATCTTAGTGGGAAAGCAACTCATTCCGAGAACAGAACTAGCTTCTTTCACACAGTACAGTCTTTGGTAATGAAGACCTTTGTTTTCTCAGCAAATTACTTTAGAAATGAAACGAATCTACTAATTTGTACATCTTGTTAGATTACACAAACCGGGAAAATTTGATCTTGCTGCACTCAACCGTCTTCGTAGGAAAGCATGTCATCCCTAGAACAGAACTAGCTTGTTTCACATGGTACAGTGTTCAAAAAAGAAGATCTTTGTTTTCGGAGAAAACTACTTTAGAAATGAAACTGAATCTACTAAGTTGTACAGCTTTTTAGATTACACAAACCAGGAAAGTATAAACTTGATGCACTCAACCGTCTTCGTGGGAATGCAACTCATTCCCAGAACAGAACTAGCTTATTTCACAAAGTACAGTGATCAGCAATTAAGATCTTTGTTTTCTAAACAAAGTACTTTAGAAATGAAACGAATCTACTAAGCTGTACATCTTGTTAGATTACACAATCCAGGAAAGTGTCAAGATCCTGCACTCAACCTTCTTTGTGGGAAAGCAACTCATTCCAAGAACAGAACTAGCTTATTTCACACTGTAAAGTGTTCAGCAATGAAGACCTTTGTTTTCTAAGCAAACTACTTTAAAAATGAAACGAATCTACTATTTTGTACATCTTGTTAGATTACACAAACCAGGAATGTTTGATCTTGCTGCACTCAACCATCTTAGTAGGAAGGCATCTAATTCCGTGAACAGAACTAGCTTATTTCACAAAGTACAGTGTTCGGCAATGAAGATCTTTGTTTTGTAAGGATACTACTTTAGAAATGAAACGAATCTCCTAAGTTGTATATCTTGTTAGATTACACAAACCAGGGGAATATCGACTTTCTGCACTCCACCGTCTTCATGGGAAAGCAACTCATTCCGAGAAGGGAGCTAGCATATCTCACACAGTACAGATTTGGCAATGGAGATCTTAGTTTTCCAAGCAAACCACTTTAGAAATGAAACGAATCTACTAAGTTGTACATCTTGTTAGATTATACAATCCAGGATATTTTCAACTTGTTGCACTCAACCGTCATTGTAGGAAAGCAACTATTTCTGACAACAGAACTAGCTTATTTCACACAGCAAGTTTTCGGCAATGAAGATCTTTGTTTCTCAAGCAAACTATTTTAGAAATGAAACGAATCTACTAAGTTGTACATCTTGTTAGATTACAGAAAACAGGAACGTTTGATCTTGCTGCACTCAACCATCTTCATAGGAAAGCAACACATTCTGAGAACACAACTACCTTATTTCACACTGTACAGTGTTCAGCAATG
This sequence comes from Orientallactaga sibirica, assembly GCA_036365145.1. Lineage (NCBI taxonomy): Eukaryota > Metazoa > Chordata > Mammalia > Rodentia > Dipodidae > Orientallactaga > Orientallactaga sibirica. The sequence goes on along the minus strand of JAEOAD010000798.1, from coordinate 5,626 downwards.
AAGATCTTTGTTTTGTAAGCAAACTACTTTAGAAATGAAATGAATCTACTAAGTTGTACACCTTGTTAGATTACACAAACCAGGAAAGTATCAACTTGCTGGACTCAACCGTCTTCGTGAGAATGCAACTCATTCGTAGAAGTGAACTAGCTTATTTCACAAAGTACAGTGATCAGCAATGAAGATCTTTATTTCTCAAGCAAACTACTTTAGAAATGAAATGAATCTACTAAGTTTTACATCTTGTTAGATTACAGAAAACAGGAACGTTTGATATTGCTGCACTCAATCGTCTTGGTAAGAAAGCAACACATTCCAAGAACAGAACTACCTTATTTCACACTGTAAAATGTTCGGCAATGAAGATCTTTGTTTTCTCAGCAAACTACTTTAGAAATGAAACGAATCTACCACGTTGTAGATCGTGTTAGATTACACAATCCAGGAAAGTTTCAACTTGCTTCACTCAACCATCTGTGTAGGAAAGCAACTCATTCCGAGAACAGAACTAGCTTATTTCACACACTACAGTTTTTGGCAATGAAGATATTTGTTTTATAAGCGAACTACTTTAGAAATGAAACAAATCTACTAAGTTGTACATCTTGTTAGATTAAACAAACCAGGAAGGTTTGATCTGGATGCACTGAACTGTGCTTCGTGGGAAAGCAACTCATTCCAAGAACAGAAATAGCTTATTTCACACTGTACAGTGTTTGGCAATGAAGATCTTTGTTTTCTAAGCAAACTACTTTAGAAATGAAATGAATCTACTAAGTGTACATCTTGTTAGATTACACAAACCAGGAAAGTATGAACTTGCTGCACTGAACCGTCTTCGTGGGAAAGCAACTCATTCCAGAAACAGAACTAGCTTATTTCACAAAGTACCGTGTTTGGCAATGAAGATCTTTGTTTTATAAGCAAACTACTTTAGAAATGAAATTAATCTATGTTGTACATCGTGTTAGATTACACAAACCAGGAAGGCATTAACTTCACGCACTCAACCATCTTCAAGGGAAAGCAACTCATTCCGAGAACAGAACCAGCTTATTTCAAACAGTACAGTGTTCAGCAATGAAGAACTTTCTTTTCTAAGCAAACTAGGTTAGAAATTGAACGAATCTACTAAGTTGTACATCTTGTTAGATTACACAAACCAAGAACGTTTGATCTTGCTCCACTCAACCATCTTCATAGAAAAGCAATTCATTCTGAGAACAGAAGTAGCTTATTTCAGACTGTACAGTGTTTGGCAATGAAGACCTTTGTTTTCTAACAAACTGCTTTGGAAATGAAAAGAATCTATTAGGTTGTACGTCTTGTTAGATTACACACACCAGGAAAGTATCAACTTGCTGCACTCAACCATCTTCGTGGGGGTGCAAATCATTCCCAGAACAGAACTAGCTTATTTACAAAGTACACTGTTCGGCAATGAAGATCTTTGTTTTCTAAGCAAACTACTTTAGAAATGAATCAAATCTACTAAGCTGTACATCTTGTTAGATTACACAAACCTGGAAAGTTTGATCTTGCTGCACTCAACCGTCTTCGTAGGATCGCATCTCATTCCAAGAACAGAACTAGCTTATTTCACACAGTACAATGTTCAGCAATGAAGATCACTGTTTTGTAACCAAACTACTGGAAAGTATAAACTTGATGCACTCAACCGTCTTCGTGGGAATGCAACTCATTCCCAGAACAGAACTAGCTTATTTCACAAAGTACAGTGATCAGCAATTAAGATCTTTGTTTTCTAAACAAAGTACTTTAGAAATGAAACGAATCTACTAAGCTGTACATCTTGTTAGATTACACAATCCAGGAAAGTGTCAAGATCCTGCACTCAACCTTCTTTGTGGGAAAGCAACTCATTCCAAGAACAGAACTAGCTTATTTCACACTGTAAAGTGTTCAGCAATGAAGACCTTTGTTTTCTAAGCAAACTACTTTAAAAATGAAATGAATCTACTATTTTGTACATCTTGTTAGATTACACAAACCAGGAATGTTTGATTTTGCTGCACTCAACCGTCTTCGTAGGAAGGCATCTAATTCCGTGAACAGAACTACCTTATTTCACAAAGTACAGTGTTTGGCAATGAAGATCTTTGTTTTGTAAGGATACTACTTTAGAAATGAAACGAATCTCCTAAGTTGTATATCTTGTTAGATTACACAAACCAGGGGAATATTGACTTTCTGCACTCCACCGTCTTTATGGGAAAGCAACTCATTCCGAGAAGGGAGCTAGCATATCTCACACAGTACAGTTTTTGGCAATGGAGATCTTAGTTTTCCAAGCAAACCACTTTAGAAATGAAACGAATCTACTAAGTTGTACATCTTGTTATATTATACAATCCAGGATATTTTCAACTTGCTGCACTCAACCGTCATTGTAGGAAAGCAACTATTTCTGACAACAGAACTAGCTTATTTCACACAGCAAGTTTTCGGCAATGAAGATCTTTGTTTCTCAAGCAAACTATTTTAGAAATGAAACGAATCTACTAAGTTGTACATCTTGTTAGATTACAGAAAACAGGAACGTTTGATCTTGCTGCACTCAAACATCTTCATAGGAAAGCAACACATTCTGAGAACACAACTACCTTATTTCACACTGTACAGTGTTCGGCAATGAAGATCTTTGTTTTCTAAGCAAACTACTTTAGAAATGAAATGAATCTACTAAGTTGTACACCTTGTTAGATTACACAAACCAGGAAAGTATCAACTTGCTGGACTCAACCGTCTTCGTGAGAATGCAACTCATTCGTAGAAGTGAACTAGCTTATTTCACAAAGTACAGTGATCGGCAATGAAGATCTTTATTTCTCAAGCAAACTACTTTAGAAATGAAATGAATCTACTAAGTTTTACCTCTTGTTAGATTGCAGAAAACAGGAACGTTTGATATTGCTGCACTCAATCGTCTTGGTAAGAAAGCAACACATTCCAAGAACAGAACTACCTTATTTCACACTGTAAAATGTTCGCAATGAAGATCTTTGTTTTCAGCAAACTACTTTAGAAATGAAACGAATCTACCACGTTGTAGATCGTGTTAGATTACACAATCCAGGAAAGTTTCAACTTGCTTCACTCAACCATCTGTGTAGGAAAGCAACTCATTCCGAGAACAGAACTAGCTTATTTCACACACTACAGTTTTTGGCAATGAAGATATTTGTTTTATAAGCGAACTACTTTAGAAATGAAACAAATCTACTAAGTTGTACATCTTGTTAGATTAAACAAACCAGGAAGGTTTGATCTGGATGCACTGAACTGTGCTCGTAGGAAAGCAACTCATTCCAAGAACAGAAGTAGCTTATTTCACACTGTACAGTGTTTGGCAATGAAGATCTTTGTTTTCTAAGCAAACTACTTTAGAAATGAAACGAATATCCTAAGTTGTACATCTTGTTAGATTACACAAACCAGGAAAGTATCAACTTGCTGCACTCAATTGTCTTCATGGGAAAGCAACTCATTCCCAGAACAGAACTAGCTTATTTCACAAAGTACCGTGTTTGGCAATGAAGATCTTTGTTTTATAAGCAAACTACTTTAGAAATGAAATTAATCTACTAAGTTGTACATCGTGTTAGATTACACAAACCACGAAGGCATTAACTTCACGCACTCAACCATCTTCAAGGGAAAGCAACTCATTCCGAGAATAGAACCAGCTTATTTCAAGCAGTACAGTGTTCAGCAATGAAGAACTTTCTTTTCTAAGCAAACTAGGTTAGAAATTGAACGAATCTACTAAGTTGTACATCTTGTTAGATTACACAAACCAATAACGTTTGATCTTGCTCCATTCAACCGTCTTCGTAGAAAAACAATTCATTCTGAGAACAGAAGTAGCTTATTTCAGACTGTACAGTGTTTGGCAGTGAAGATCTTTGTTTTCTAACAAACAGCTTTGGAAATGAAAAGAATCTATTAGGTTGTACATCTTGTTAGATTACACACACCAGGAAAGTATCAACTTGCTGCACTCAACCATCTTCGTGGGGATGCAAATCATTCCCAGAACAGAACTAGCTTATTTACAAAGTACACTGTTTGGCAATGAAGATCTTTGTTTTCTAAGCAAACTACTTTAGAAATGAACCAAATCTACTAAGCTGTACATCTTGTTAGATTACACAAACCGGGAAAGTTTGATCTTGCTGCACTCAACCGTCTTCGTAGGATCGCATCTCATTCCAAGAACAGAACTAGCTTATTTCACACAGTACAATGTTCAGCAATGAAGATCACTGTTTTGTAACCAAACTACTTTAGAAATGAAATGAATATACTAAGTTGTACATCTTGTTAGATTACACAAAGCAGAAAAGTATCAACTTGCTGCACTCAACCGTCTTCGTGGGAAAGCAACTCATTCCGAGAACAGAACTAGCTTGTTTCACACAGTACAGTGTTCTGCAATGAAGACCTTTGTTTTGTAAGCAAACTACTTTAGAAATGAAATGAATCTACAAAGTTGTACATCTTGCTGGATTACACAAACCAGGAAAGTATGAACTTGCTGCACTCAACCATCTTTGTAGTAAAGCAACTCATTCCGAGAACAAAACTAGCTTATTTCACAAAGTACAGTTTTCGGCAATGAAGATCTTTGTTTTTTTAAGCAAACTACTTTAGAAATGAAACGAATCTAAGAAGGTGTACATCTTCTTAGATTACACAAACCAGGAAAGTTTGATATTGCTGCACTCAACCGTCTTCGTAGGAAAGCAACTCATTCTGAGAACAGAACTACCTTATTTCACACAGTACAGTGTTTGGCAATGAAGATCTTTGTTTTCTAAGCAAACTACTTTAGAAATGAAATGAATCTACTAAGCTATACATCTTGTTAGATTACACAATCCAAGAAAGTATCAAGTTCCTGCACTCAACCTTCTTCGTGGGAAAGCAACTCATTCCGAGAACAGAATTTGCATATTTCAGAAAGTACAGTGTTTGGCAATGAAGACCTTTCTTTTGTAAGCAAACTACTTTAGAAATGAAAGGAATGTACTAATTTGTACATCTTGTTAGATTACACAAACCCGGAAAGTTTAATCTTGCTGCACTCATTCGTCTTCGTAGGAAAGCATGTCCTTCTGAGAACAGAAATAGCTTGTTTCACACTGTACAATGTTCAGCAATGAAGATCTTTATTTTCTAAGCAAAATACTTTATAAATGAAATGAATCTACTAAGTGTACATCTTGTTAGATTACACAAACCAAGAAAGTATGAACTTGCTGCACTGAACCGTCTTCGTGGGAAAGCAACTCATTCCGGAAACAGAACTAGGTTATTTCACAAAGTACAGTGTTTGGCAATGAACATCTTTGTTTTCACAGCAAACTACTTTAGAAATGAAACGAATCTACTAAGTTGTACATCTTGTTAGATTACACAAAACAGGAACGTTTGATCTTGCTGCACTCAACCATCTTCGTAGGAAAGCAACTCATTCCGAGAACAGAACTAGCTTATTCACACTGTACAATGTTCTGCAATGAAGATCTTTGTTTTCTAAGCAAAGTACTTTAGAAATGAAACGAATCTACTAAGTTGTACATCTTGTTAGATTACAGAAACC